>CM061045.1:75073585-75196389 GCA_030762985.1 Adelphocoris suturalis | reverse complement strand
CGATACCTAGGCAACGAAATGCTTCAATAATTCGGGCGGCAAACCTTTTTCCGCTCCTCCATATGAATTACCAATTGAGAACCTCGTGGAAATGGATTTCCAGCTGGGAATATTATGTTTGTGATCTTTTTTTTTTTTTTTTTTTCCAAACTGTTTTATTCAATCAGTCATTCAAATACTGCGAGAACCCATGTGTTTGGGACTAACACATAGGTTCTTGCAATATAATAAATAAGTCTCATTTTACCTAAATATTTTAAAAGCGAGTGTCAAATCTTACCTAATTTTTAAGAGTAAGGCTACGGTTACTATGGGTGCGAGTTTTGACGAAATTTCGTTGTGACGACTTCGTCAGAGGTGGTTTCACTATGCGCGTCTGACGGTAAGTAGTTTCAATTTCTTCCAGCAGAATGGACGAATTTGACGAGCTTTATTTATCTGAAAGTCCTTTGATGAAGTTACTGTTGATAAGTGATGTGAAAACAGAAACATGTAACAACCTATTTTCTATTAGAGACGAAAAGGGAGAGTTTGAAATGCTATTTCAAGATTTGTGGAAGAACCCTCAAAAGTTTTTCGAGTATTTCAGAATGAAAACTTCAACATTTGAATACATACTGAAGGTGATAGAAGAAAGAATCACAAAAGTACTCCAATTTCGAGAATGTATTTCGGCGAAGCAAAGACTGGCGTAACTTAAGTGTAAGAAAAAGTTTTTTTGAACTACTAATTCAGTAGGTACCTACTTTTTTTAATAAAAACACAGTTAAAAAAATAAATAAATAAATAAAGAAATTAGCTTGTATTACAAATGAGTGCTTGATGAATATCTATATAGGTAGTATATTGAAAAAAAATGTTAATAAATAATAATTAAAATGTGTACAATAAATTTATAATACTTACTGCTTGCGTTGGATTTCTTGAGATACTTTCTCCCACTTTTGTCGTGAAACATCTCTATTGTGATAGTTCTTGTCTTTCGTGTCCCACAAACAACTTTTATCAATTTTCTCGATATCCATGGTGATAATAGCGCAAAACACTGGAAGTTTCCGTCAGAATGCACGAACAAATCAAACCACTTTGAACGCTCGACCGGTTTGGACGAAGTCGTGCGTGTACTGACGTGCTTGTCGCAACCAGTGCAAACAGCCTCATTGGAAACCAGGGTTTGTTTGTTCGGACGAATTCGGACGAAACGCGTCAGAATACGCATTCATAGTAACCGTAGCCTTAAACAGCAATAATTTTAGAAGAGTTACGAAAAAATTAACTTGATTGTAGGGTCCAGCCATTTATCAAGATTACAAATCAGTCGGGGAAATTTCAAAAATTTGACTCAATTTGGAACACTAACAATATTGTAAGAGTATTCAATAATTCCAATATCGATGTAAAATACCATGACGTCCAGGCTAACTCATCATCTCAAAATAAGCTTCGTCCTAGTTAGCAAATGACGGCTGGCATGTGACGCATGCCATACGACCACAAAAGTCCGCAAAAGGTTAATCGATCCAAAATGGTAACTCTTTTGTAAAAGTTCAACGTTCTTCACTAACTTCCGTTTTTTTTTCTGTCACAGATTCAAAGTTGAAAATATAGAGATACAACAAACAAAATTTAGTACAAGTAGTTCTTGTACTGGAACTGAAAATGGGCTGCTTCCTTCTATTATATTACAGAGATACAACAAACTTAGGAACTTGTATCTAATTGAACCCTAAATTAATTTTCAAAAGCCTATCTTGCAAATCATTATTCCTTTTCAAGATTATATGTTGCAAATAAAATAATAATACAGTATTTTGAGGTGATTCCAGTGTATTTCTTCTGTGTCTCCCTCAAAAATAATTTATGCCTTTTGGCAATTTTTTACAAACTTGACGTTGTGTCAGATGATTTTGACGGAATTTTGAAATTGAGCGGATTTCGTCCCACTGGTATGAGCAGAAGAGGTAATAAAGAAATTATAAGCCTCTGTGTAATGATTTGGAGCGTTATTTTCTAGGAATTGGCAATAGGTAACCTCTGATGGTACACAAATAAATAATAACTTCAGATTCCCACGTTAATGAATCGAAATAGATTTATTCCTTTATACAAAACTTCAGTTTACAGAAATTGTGAGTCCTCCTGAACGTATCAGTATTCATGCAAGTTTCGTTTAAATAAAAAGCCATAGTTTTGGAAGTATTAATAAAATTTAGAAGCTGCTCAGCTTTTGACGAAACGGGGATTGCATTGCGTAAAAAACAACATGATCTTCGATTTTTAATAGGACCAGGTTATCTGGCAAAAATTCAAATAATTTCCAGTAAATGGCCAATTTTAATATTATATTATATGTAAATTATGAGCAAAATAAAAATATATTACATAGTATAAATGGGATTTTACTAGCGTTAGAGACGCCAATAACGTTAGGTCTTAAAACTATAAAATATTTATATATCGGAGTTGGTTTTCAACTTATTTATTATTCTTTTTTTTTACAGTTACCGTTTTGGACGAATATAAAAACTCAAGGAAACCAAATATGCTGGAAGTTGATAAATATTTCTTGTTTCTCTTTACATACAAATATGTATAAATTCAATTTTGAACCCATTTTTCAAAAATATACATTCTGCCGTTCGAGTGATAGTAATTATTTGAATATGGGTGTGAAGTGGACAGCTAGAAGCCTTCAAAATTTATACCCTTCGCTGGGGATGCTTGTGCTTGGATCGAATTGGAAACCCCCGTCCGTTGTAGTGGGTGCAACGTTGACATCGTCATCATCCTGTAATAAAAAATAGTTGGATATATCACAATACAACACTTGGATGTCTCTAGCAGAAACCTAATAAACTAACTACAAGCAGCACGCATACAGGCCGATGTGGCCCTTGGCTTCCCGAACACCTTCCGCCACCGGGTGGGTACGGTAATCTGCCTGAGACCTCCGCATCCCCACCACGTGGAGGTCCCTCAAGATCTCATCAAGCCAGCGATTCCGAGGACGACCTCTTCGTCTTCCATTTTCGGGCAGCCCCCCCCCCCCCCCCCCCCCCCCCGGCATGTGGTAAACATGCCCTAGCCATTGGATGCGCCCAGCCTTAATAAATCGGACTATGTCTTCATGCTTTAACAATACATCAATTTCTGCATTTTGTCTAGTTCTCCAACCTTGACCCTCTCTGACTGCACCATATATTCTTCTTACAATCTTTCTCTCAAATACCCACAGGCTGCACCAGGGATCTGTAAAGCCTCATCTTTGTTGTCCTGGAGATCAGATTGCTCCTGAAGAGTTTTATATTGGCATAAAATGCTTGGTTGCCGCCATTATTCGAGAGCATTATCTCATCCTGTACTTTATTCCTATTTGTCACCAAGCTCACCAGGTAGGTGACATCAAACTTCACCACGTCACCAGGTACTTGACTTCATCAAATTATAAGTACCAAACGCCATCTTCCTGGGTACTCGCTGGGCACGGAACGGTGGAGATATCTTGAGGTACTTGGTTTTGCTTTCATTTATTCGTAGCCCCATTGGCTTTCCCTCTTCATGCAAAACCTCGAAGGCTTTTTGTAGAGCATCAAGACTTCTTCCCATCAATGCAATGACATCGGCGTATGCCAGAATTCGCCATGCGACTATTGTGCCTTTGCTATCTGCATTCCTGACAGCCTCATGCAGAGCTAAGTTGAATAGTGGTGGCTGACAGTGAATCCCCTGTCTGACGCTCGAGCAGTAACATCAAGTCAAAATAGGACAGGAAAGGAGCAATTTATAATAAGCAGTTAAGGGGGCAACGTCAGGTCTCCGAAAGCAGACCGAATGGCGCCTTCCAACCAAAAGAGCAAAAAAGGTGAGTGACTCGAATGTAGTGATGAACCTATCGGTAGACGAGCAGACTCTGTCCGATCCAGAAAAAGGCTCAAAGCTCCCTCCAAATTCAAAAATACGACCAACCGGTTTATTCAACTTTTCTCAGCCAATAATTGAAAAATTTCAATGATTCTGGCAGCGTTCGTTATATTTTAGAAACCTCTAAATCCCAAAAACCTCGAAATTTGAAAGTAAAATAGTTAAATGGTATCCATTTTTGAAAATTTTAAAGGAACCATCCTATAGGGAATTTCAAAATCAGTAGATTACCGCAAGAATAATCAAAATCGGTCCACTATTGACCGAGAAAAGTTGGAAAAAACGCATATGTTCCATCCGGGCGCACCTTCAATAAATAATAAGGTTAATTAGTATCAAATGAAAGTGTCGTTAGTGAATTTTAAGCTGCGTACGCACTTGAACAAACGACCGTAACGATCCCCAAACAGTAACTCGGATCCGAAAATTTTGACTCAAGACATCGCACCGCTCCAAACATCATACCGTTACGAATTGGGTACGGAGAGCAAGGGAGAATAGAGCGTACTTCTATTGTATTGAGTTTTCATCATGGAATCACAAGAGCAAGTGGCAGCAGCCACGTACATTTTGATTGATATATTGTGAGAAAACGGAAGAAGAAACTAAGTTGGTGGATAGGCAAAATTTTATATAATTAGCAAAGTTTATTGTGATATTGGGGGCGGCTTTGGACCCACAACACTTTGTACTCCTTGCACATATCAATAAACTCAAGGGTGTTCCTCTTTTCCCCACTACATATCTACGTTGGAAACTAATACCAAACGTCAATACCACGTTGAAACTCATCAAAAACAAAGCAGGAACTGATGAAATCATGGAAATCAGTCACAGAACTATGTGAATGGTGACCCCGTTCACACCAGTTTCACCCCGCTCCAGACATCCCTTTGATACTCCCGGGAAACCACCAACAGGCGGATCGGCTCCATATCGTTCCCCCAAACCTCTAAGTTCTGCTTACCCCGAACCTCGGATTTATTCGGTTTGGAGAAAGGTAACTATTTTAGGTAGGTTTATTGAGAGAAATTGATGGTGAAGTAGAAATAGAATCAAGGAAATGATTTTAGTGCTGGTAGGCTTTAGGTTTTCACCGTTGGGTTTCGGAGGGGAGAATAAGCAGCTTTCCTTTTTATAGTTTATTACTTGCTAAGCGCTTTCGCCCATAGGGCCTCGTCAGAGCTGTAAATGTAAAGGCACTCCAAGTACAGTTTGTATTATAAGGTACCTAATTTAATGTAGTTAAGGAGAATGTAGTTGGAATGTATTATTATTATTAGACAGCACTTTCTAGAGATATTTTTCCTTCATTACATTAGTCTATCTGACATAGTATTTATAATTACTTTTTTATATATGTTAGACTAGTTATAGTGTTTTAGGGGGACCATCCATCCTGTAGTGTCGGTAAGAAGCATACTGGTGAAAAGTTATAAGTTATAATTCTGTTGGTTGTATGCAACTATTTATATCGATATTATATAGTGTATGTATTACTCGTCATCGATGGTTGAGGAGGGGGAATTATCTTGTTTTAAAAAAAAGCCGGTAAAAATATACGTAGTCGGAGCTTTCCGCTCCGACTACGTATATTTTACGGCTTTTTTTTTTTAAACAAGATAATTCCCCCTCCTCAACCATCGATGACGAGGTAATACATACACAATATAATAGTACGATATAAATAGTTGCATACAACCAACAGAATTATAACTTATAACTTTTCACCAGGTATGCTTCTTACCGACACTACAGGATGGATGGGTCCCCCTAAACACTATTACTAGTCTAACATATATAAAAAGGTAAATATAAATACTATGTCAGATAGACTAATGTAATGAAGGAAAATATCTCTAGAAAGTGCTGTCTAATAATAATAATACATTCAACTACATTTCCTTACTACATTAAATTTGGTACTTATAATACAAACCTGTATTGGAGTGCCTTTACATTACAGCTCTGACGGGCCCTATGGCGAAAGCGCTTAGCAAGTAATAAACTATAAAAAGGAGAAGCTGCTTATTCTCCCCTCCGGAAATTGAACATATGGTTTGGAGCCATAATGTATTAACTACAACCACGCTTTCTTTTTCAACCAAGAGAAGATGAAGCCACAGAGTCACGAAACTCTGAATTAACACCATACAATTTGGGGAGTCACGTTGCAAAGAGGGTGGAGGGAAGGAACGATTACCGCATTTCGTCAAATACCATTTTGAGGTAACTCTGGAGTCTCCTCTGAATTGGTAGTTATCCAGTTTTGTCGATCAGGCCTGAAGACTCCTAGTCAGGAAGAGACGAGTTAGAGTAAATGAAGTAAAATAATACTATACTAATTAGTGTAGGTAATTCAAGAACTTTTAAGACCGATTTACACGAGTAGGGTAAACTGTAGAGTTTAAGCAATACACTCACTCTACTTGTGTATACGTTTAGAGTTCATTCTACTGACTAGTAAATGGTAGAGAGACTCTGACATCTCCCCACACCACCAGAAATTTCACTCCCCTGTTCACTCGACTGCCTACTCTACCAATGTGAACAGTTTTGAGTAGAATAGAGTGAAATCACAAGACGAAGAGGAATGTGTCTGTTCGTCATTTTTGACTTTAGAGACCAGATAACGACAGGATTGAATGCAAAAACCTCTACGCAACCCTCGGTGAACCGCACTCTACTAACGCGTGAACAACCTAGTAGTGGAAAAGGTAGATAAGAGTAGGCGGTAGAATGGCAAGAACTCTACCGTTTACTCGACTCGTGTAAACCGTGCTTTATAGAAGTTAATAAATAGAAAGAAAAAGTCACGACTGTGTTCGTAGGTTAGCAACCCACGATAGGACCTACAAAAACTGGACAATTGCCGCCCTTCCTGTGGAAAACAGGGTTTACACAACCCGATATCGAGCCCGATCACCTGAAATCCGATGGTGTTATCTGTGCTCCTACGTTGGGATGGGGGCATGTAGGGCGGTCGGGAGATTCCCAACCAATATAGAGAGGAAAGCCAGACGCTGTCCAACCTCTGAATCCTTGACATTTTCAGCCCTTGTTCGCACCTTGTGATGGAGTAGTCAAAACAAACAGAAAAAGTCGTTTTGACGAAAATTATGAGGTTTAAACATCCTAAACTGTTGTGGGAAACTTCCCAAGCGATATATTTTTAAAAGATACAAGAAACCAAACGAAACTCTTTTTAAGCTTACCGAACAAATTTAAACTTTTATATTTTTAAAACCTGCAAAAAAAAAGTGAACTGAACAGCAACGTAATACGCAAGAATCCAGTAGGTCGGGTGCCAAAGAACGGGTCGTGTAAATAAAAAGCTCTGTAGACGAGAGGGGAGAACGGTGGTCGGGAACAGCTAGTGTGATCCCCACTAAAATCGATTTTGCCTTGGCAAATTTCAATTTGTGCCCGGACAGCTTGGGAAAAAACCTCAGTGTCTAGGCCATACCGGACACCTGGCAACCCTGTTTGTAGTGGAAGATGTGGAAATACCGCAACCAATATCAAAAAGCAAAATTACCTCTGAGAAATATTGCTCTATGATGTCGTAAGCGAGTTTGTAGATGTCGACGTTTTCATGATTTTGCAGTCCTTCTATTCTGTCAAGTCCTGAAAAAAGAAACATATTTTTTGATAATGTGAGCACTATAAGACATGCCTTATTCGACAAATTTGTTTTGGAGGATAGTAAAAAAATGAGGAAATCCTAAAAATTATAAAAACAAAAGCAATTTTGGAACTACGCATGTCTTGAACATCTCAAGGGCGTCTTGAAATCAATATATAACAAACGTGTGGAGTTGGATTTAATCCCCCCCCCCCCCCCCCCCCCCCAATGAAAATTTCGAACATTCGTCAACCCGAATCAATTGACATAATTTACAATCGTAAATAGGGTTGTCACAAGACCCAATTAGTTGAAATGAAAAACCGCATGCTATTTCAGAGCTTTAACCCCCCCTTTAGAATCCGCCACACTTCGTATTTTCAGAGTGACAGGTACTCAGGCAAGACAAGTGAGACAACCGGAAGGCCTGCATTTGGCAACCAGGCCTTCGGAAATGAGAGGTGAAAGTGGGGAGCGCCTCCGCTCTGTTTACTCTGGGCACCCGGGAATCATGAAAACGTAACAGCCATTCTTATCGATATGAGTTCGGCAGTTTTGCTCGAGTGATGAACGTGACCACCCACATGGGTGTTTCACTAGGGACTTAACATCAACGCATCTAATATTTACCATTTTGTGGAAGAACTTTTAGAATTACAGGCAGAAGTGTACACAAAGATGAATTCCGTTGCCACAGGTGAGACGACCCAACCGAGGCCACGGCTGATTAAGGGGCAGAATCGGGTTCAAAAGTACATTGAAAAGAAGCAAAATGGTGATTTCACCTTACAAGTGTGCCAATAAGTTGTCGGCCAAACTCACAAACCTTTTGTCGCCAAACAAAAGTTGAGTTTCCAGTTACATGTTTATTTTTGTTTTTGTTGTTTTATTGTTTGTGTTGCTAGTTTTTAATTTCTTACTTTTTAGTATTATCATTTTACGACTTCCTCTTGGAAGGATACAAAACACCAAATTTTTAACCACACCTCCACAGACCGTGGAGACAGTCCTAAGTCTGTCAAATTGGGAAGGCAAATTAAGGTGTTCAACACGGCACAGTTGCCCGATGTAACAGGGTGCTGAAAGTAACAGTCTATTTCAGTTGGGTACCCACCGTAACTTGGGTGCCGAAAGTAAAACTCGATTTTGAACGAGCCGGGTGCCGAGAGTAACGCTTTTTAGGGCCCGGGTGCCGAACGTAGGGCACCGAGACAACCCCGCTGAATGAAGACGACACATGCCTTTAACCTGAGAACCTTCAAGCACAGACACACTGGCGTTGGTGGGCGTTGGTGCGACGCTGGAACTAGGCACGAGGAAACCGAGGTGGGCTGGGGACAACCCAGGTCAAGAGAGGAGAAGTACCATACCAAATAAGTTTTTCAGTTGCGACTGAACCGCGCGCAATAATGGATACAGATTGATGATTGAAGAAGTTAAGAAATACTCATGTCTTTCCTGCATTTTACTTCGTACTTTAATGGGAAAGGAACTGAGCTAAAACTTCATCTTATAAACTTTGGAAAGTATTCAACAATTTAAGTATTGAATGAGGTTTGGCGGACCAAAATCAAACCAATATTAAGGCTGAAAGGTGATTTTAAAGGGAGAAATTCTAGACAGGGGGAGGAGAGGACGCCCCTAAAATTAGCCCGATTTTCAATTGTTCTTAATTCTCTTATTTTAGGAGATGATTATACACAGTTTTTGGGTCGAATCACTTTGGTTTTTTAATGCTATAAAACTTTACTACGTATAACAATTTCTGTAGGATGTACGGTTTAGGAATTATTTGAGAAAAACTTTTAAATGGGCAAATTAAACCCTCTTTATGACGCCCCCTTTTTGTATTCCACTAATCTTGAGATGGCAGACAACTATTTTCTCACCCGGAAACCACCAGAAAACATTACTAACGTTCGAATTATGTGCGTCATTATGTGTCTGGAATGTTTAAAGTCGTGCTCATTTTAAATTCAACTCCTAATTTCACGTCCTAAAATGATTCCAGGAAGATAATTTTGTACGACAACAGAAATTATACTATTTTTCCTAATTTAGACAAAAAATCCTGTTTTTTAAGCCATTTTTTGCTATTTGAACGTTAAAGCGACCCTAACATTTAGGCACATTCGAAATCAGCGAGAAATTTCCTATAAGAATCCATCATGAATATATTTGTTTCCAATCCGACCCCACTGACGGCGTGTTGAAGACGCGAAGTGTGGCGCAGGCCTAAGAATGCTAAACATACTCCAGCGTCATTGCAGTCTAAAATCTAAACCCTATGAATTGATCAACCCTTCAAAAGCCTGGTATTTCTTATCAGTTAAAATCGTAGTTCCTTTTCGGTGTACACGTAACTAACACTTACCACCGCATTCTTCTATAGCGTTAGCTATGTGTTCTACTTGAGGTCCTGCCATCTTGAGCATGTTGTTCAAGCCATCCAGAACAACTTGAATGATCTGGTTGTCTTTGCAGTCCAAAAGCGCGCAGAACGGCGGAATAACGCCTTCCTGGATCAAGGTCATCACTTGTTCTCTGTTTCCACTAATTGTCAAGTTGCTAATCGCCCAAGCAGCTTCCCTTTTAGTCTGGAATTCGCCCTGAAAGTACATGGAAAATAAATTGTCAGCTATTTAATTTATGCTGAGATTGTTTCAATAATAGATCAAATCAACATACAAAAAAATATGTACTATGACAATATTTCCAAGATGACTATCTCTACATTTCTTTTGGCCTACTATAACATTGAGAAAAAAGCTACAGTCGTGCAGCAGAACATAATAAGCGAAATTTCGTAATTTTTCACAATTAAAGTAAATAAATCATTATTTTATTTGTTGAAGATATTTGAGTAATTTGTACATCAGAAAGAACACCAGTTTATGCTCAACAGATTTTTAGGATTCTTAACAATCAATTTCATCGATTTAAGCACATAATTTAGCACAATGAGCAATTTTTAACAATCTAGTTTATGAAATTCGCTGAAGAAATATTCTGGTATTAAATATAAATTTAAATATTTTTAGCATTATATGTATGCCATCTTTTAGTGATTTTTCAAGCACATAATTTAAAATTTACCAATTTTAATGTCTTAAGAACTAATAATTTATTTTGCAATGCCCAACCGGAAAATTCTTGATAGGCACTTTACTGGAATATTGCACTGGATTAAGACAATCATTCCTTAATGAAGGAAGTTACTTTTGTAGTTCTTCAACGTACGAGTATGTAGGTCGACAGATCCAAAGGTAAATTTATTATAATTTGTAAAATTAACTATTTACATTAATAAAATTACTTTATATAAATTGTTGATTATTTTCGGGAGTAAACCAGCGTTAATAACAGCCTGAACTTGGGGTTGGTTGCCAGCCGTGATGTTCGACAAAAACCAAACAGCTTCCTGTAAAAGTACAAAATACGAAATCAGTAAAAATATCAGTTTTGTTTCTTTGCCTTACGTTGAGCTACGAATGAGTATATTCTTCGAGGTTATGTAGATGTGACAACCCTACCTTGCAGATCTTCTCTTTTGGGTGAGAAAGCAGTGCGGGGAAATGGGACAAGGCGTCACAGTCGAGAACGGTTTGAGTTTGCTCATCAGTACCAGTTACAATATTACCAACTGCTCGCAGAGCTGCGGTTTGAACCTGTAAACAGTAATAATCACGTGATTTGAGAACTTGAAAAAATGCCTGTAAATATTACAAGATTCAATACTTATAAGGAAATATAAGCTTATAAAATGCTCATCTTTAGTTTACCTTCACTTCTTTGTGGGACAGGAGAGGAATAAGTCTAGGAACTACTCCAGAGTCAATAACCATTTGAATTTGATCGTTGCCTCCATCAGTCAGGTAGCTGATGGCCCAAACAGTGTCAACGAGTATCTGCAACAGAGATACAACAATTAATATAAATCAATGCAGCCGAAATATCATACGACTTTGTTTCCAAAGGCGTCAATGATATAAAAGTATTGCATCCCTTTATTTATGTGATCTTTAACATTGGGTTTCAATAATAATTACACTAAAGTGCACAAATTTAATCTGCTATCAAATGATAATAACCAAGCTATCCTGGCTTCTACACAATATTTATCTACTTCGGATGCTAATAGATGCAGCAATACACTAAGATACTGATTAACCGTACATAAGCCCATATAAGATCAAACTCACGTTAATGTCACTATGATGAATCAAAACATTCAGAGCTGGAAGTAAATCTTGAATGGTCTTGATTGGAGGTGGAGGTTCCTTGTTCCTGCATAGGTTGACGATAACCCAAGTGACGTTTCGTAGAAAAGATATTGGAGTTTCAGGTTTGATGAATGCGAGTAGAGGAGGTACAACACCCAAGTTGATAACGTAATCACGGAGGCTGGGACCATCACCAATAATATTTCCTGGAGATAAAATCGTTTCATAAGTACCAAAAGCTTTGCAGCATTCAGTTTTCTTTTGAAAAGCCTCAAGTATAAAATATCACAATCAGATAAGTCAAAAGAGTTCATAATCTGAACTATGGACAAGAAGCATTAGACAACTCCAGATGAATTATCATTTGGACACAACAGAAAGACTGAACAGATGTATCTCATAAGGCTGACTTATGAACAGAAAAATCGTAAGCATGCTGTATCACTTGAATGAATAATAAATTCATTTTGAATTTTGAACCGCTAGAAAAATATATCGCCAAAGGTAAAAACTGTACTTGTTAAGTAACTATATTAACATAACACTGTTGTAAGGATTCTTACCAAGGGCCCAGACGGCCTGCTCACAAACTGTTTGATGTTCTGAGAACAGAAGTTGGAGGAACAGGGGAACTGCACCAGCATCCACAACAGCTTGAGTTTGGAGTGAAGTTCCAGAAGCTATGTTAGTTAGAGCCCATGCAGCTTCGAATTGAAGAGTAGGCCTAGAATACATGAGATAGAAAGGGTTGTAAAAATTATGATGTCATGTGAGAGGGTGTTGAAAGAGGAAAAAAAATACACGAAAACCATTATAATTTAGTTAGTTGCTAAACTAAGTTGCTACACTTTGACACAGCTACATTTATCCTTTTGAATAGCTCTATACAATCGATTTATAACCTCAAAATGCCCAGTGAACGATCGATAGCCACAGAGAAAAACCCTGGAACTTCTGGCCGAAATAATGGTTTTGAGCTGTTCTGACCTATTGTGACCTTGCGCACTTTCTGGGACCGTGAAACGAGGCAATTGATTTTTCATCTCTACTCCATGATCATTTGTAAAAACCTGTAATTTAGGAACCCCCAGGACTCGACGTAAATACCTGTTGGTTACAATAAAATTCAGTGAAAATTCTAAGCTCTTTTAAAAAAATTTACTTTTTACACTTACAGGCTTTAGCACTGTGGCGATCCATATACTTCTTAGGCTCCGTAAATTGGCCGAAAAGATTTTGCTATCACCTCACAGCTAGCGAAGTCATGACACAATGGAATGCCATTAATTACTAAGTCTTGAGAGGGAGAGGGCGTGTAAAAGGCGAATAATAGAACATGGAAGTAGTGCCATTTGTCAGACAGTATGTAGCTCCTAGGTAACGGTACAAAAATATCAGATACCATGACAGAGTTCGAGCTCAGGCCTTTAATTTCTTTTAGAGGAAAGCTCTTTAAGAACCAACTCTCTAACCAGATGTGCAACTGAGGCCGATTTAATCAAACCTCTCTGACTGCAGAAGTTTTCCTCGAACATAACATTTCTCCAGAGTCAATGGCTGATTTGGGATCGGACGAACGACGAAGTGAAACTGCAAGCCACAGGCTCAGCAGATGCTTGCTGGAAGAAGTCGAGGTCAAGCGAGGTTATTGTCCCAGTACTTTGACTCAAGTGAGTGAAGAAGTGAAAAATACTACGTCAGAGAATGTGAAGTGTACAGTCTGGCACTGGAGAAATTAATTCGTATTAAAGTCTTGATCCTTCTGTCCTGCGACAAATGTAATGGCTTAAAAATATCGAACTCAAACCTTTAACTCTCTGAGAGAGTTATTTTTAAAGACAAGCGCTTTAGCCATCTATGCCACCGAGGCCGCTTTAATCAAACTTCTATTACTGCAGGAGTTTTCCTTGAACGTAACTCTTTCATAGTCAACATCTTTATTTTAGAGCATGCTAAATTGATTGAAAAAACTTTGAAATGCTTTCAGAAATGGCGCAACCGGCTTTACGACCAACACACCCACAGTTTTTGAGGTATGTTAGCACAATTCATTTAAATTACTTAGGTACTTTTGAAACTGAAAGGCTCTTTTTCTGTGTAGGTAAGTTAGGATTGTTAACTTGATGAGCCTATTTTACAGGTGCTCATTATTAGTAGTTATTCAACTCGAAAAAGGAAGCAGTGTTGTTGGAGAAGGGGGGGGGGGGTCTACAAGACTGCACCCACGAAAAACACACTCCTCTTTAATCAACCTTGGGAGATAGTAAAAAATTGTCAATATGTTGTTAGGATGTCCTGTGGAGTAGAGATATTGCAGATTTTCCATTACGAGTGATTATTGTAAACACAATGGCAATAAATTTGGATGTAACAGAAAGATTGACTCTCTGCATTTTCAAGCCAATTCTAGTCGTGTTAAGCGCAGATTTAGTAATTAGAGAATTACATGAGACTGATGCTTTGATTACCTTCTTAACTGGTACAGTTAAAGTTTTTTTGTGGAATTTAAGATGGAAGGAATGTGGGAATGCATTTGACTGATTTGAAGAATTGCACAATATTTCTGCGGGTGACCCACCACTGAGCCAAGGGGCGGAGTCCGTATTCGACTTAGCTTCCCGTCCTGCCAAATGTTCTGCCGAACTGAGGACTGTATTCGAGCGTGCAGGTATAATTACAAATTTGTGATTTGTTGCCATCAAAATTGAGATGTTCTCATACCTAAACCTAGATATAAAATACAAAAATTGTCATTTTTCAAATTTGAAGAAAAGTTATTTTGTAACTTTTGCCCGAGCCAAACGTACCTAATTACCGTTTCTTACAATGTACCTACTCATCAGGTGTGGGTAGGTACAATTTTACGCAGAATTTAATCTCAAAACTATCTGGTCGCAAGGGAATAGTTTTCAGAAAATCCCTCTATTTTTTGTTAAAAATAATGAGAAAAAAAGGACTAAAGTTGTTGATAAATAAATGTATAGCCCCCATGGTAAATTATGATTCTTCCTTTTCGGCCGCCTCCCACTACAAACTCAGTGTTTGACTAATTCATAGTTGATACTGGCTTGACAATCAGTTACCTCATTTTTTCGATTTATTGTTTTGACTTGTGTACCTACTAAACATAATAACAAAAGCTAGTATACATTCAAACCTTTCTCCTAAAAATAAGAAACCAGGACCGGAAAGATAACGCCGTACCATACTCCAGGGTCTGGGAAGATTCGATTGGGAAGATTCAGTATACGATTTTGTTCGCTGGGAAGATAGCGCCGAATCCCCATTTCTGCCCTCTTCTCGAGCCAAGTCAATGTAACATGGACCTGTCTGCATCCCAGAAAGGTATGAAGCATATTTTCCCTTGAGTTCTCCCATGATTTAAAGCATCGCAGAAATGGGCTACCTTTGAGGCATGTCGAGCAAGGAATGCAATTCCAAACTTGAAGTACATGTCCTTCACATGCTCCAATAGGGATCATAACAATAGGCATAGAACTTGATGCATGAACAAAACAAGTCACAAACTCTGAAAACACCAATGGATGAGAATTCTGTGCAAACTTCAGCGATGCCCACCTCTGAGTGTACTTACTACTCACCAACATGCAGTGGTCTTAGTATAATACGCCTTATTCCTACAGTCACGAGTAAACCCTCAAAACGACCAAAACGCCATGAAATACATCTGAACCCACACAGGTTCATACTTACGTGTCTGATTTTTCCAAACAGTTAACGAGTATGGGCAGAATCCCGCTGGATATTAAATCATTGATTGGAGGATTTCGGTCTGACGAAAGAAGTTTGCGAGCAGTTTGCACAGCTTGTAGCTGCACGTCAGGGTTAATACTCCCAGCATCAACTACCAGCTGCTGAAGATTTATCGCCTCCAATTTCTTATCCTCATCGTCATCTGAAAACATACGAAAATGGCGAAGAGACCAAATTTATACGACCTGGTTTTTCAGCAAGTAACTACTTGTTCAAGACCTATTCTCTTGGTTTAGGTTCAAACCTATTGGTTTGGAACTCTGTATTTCAAACTTTTTCGAATATGAGTACGTAAATGTGTCGTATAATCACTGAAGTAGTGTAGTTTATAAGTAAGTTATGTAATGTTTAGTACACATTTATCGCGTTATTATAGATGAAATCAAACTTTGGAATCAGGGTACAAAGATCCAGTGCTTCACAAAAAAAAAAAAAAAAAAAAAAACCTGAAAGAAATGGAGAACTTGAAGGCCATTACTTTTGCGTAAAATTATACGTAGATTTTTGGAAGTGACCGCAACCTACATTTATGAATACACTAGAAATACTTAATTTTTTTATTCAAAGTATTTGATTTTAGTGATATGTTATATGTGGTAAATAACTTGTTTGTCATACTTAGTTTCTGTGCTACGTCAAGAAAACTGATTCTATTGTAAATCAGTTAAGTAAAAAGTGGTAGGTGTCTGGCCGCTTCGTGGAAAATCCCACCTCTACACAAATCCTGGGTAACAAATAGTTTTCCATCACATATCGGTCTAAAAATTTGAATCTACTAACCAGTCGAATCAATAGTTGGCACATTGCGTCTTTTCAGTAAAGTTTCTTCACGCTTGTTTTTTCTCAGTTCGATTGTTACCTCATTCCTCCTCCTTCGCATCTCCTGAAACATTAAACAAGTCAATAAATAGGATGGGTAAATTTGAATTTGCTTTTAACATAGACAATACAACATATTTACAACTAGCGGCAATGCTTTTATTACATTGATACATTGTTCATGTTGCGAATTCCTGTAACGTATATTTGTGATTGTCCTACCTTCTTTCCTTGCTTTAAGCGCACAGTGATTGTTCAGTAGTCACCGAACTTAGAGTATTCTTTCTGTACAGACTGCGCGTGATTGTGAGAAGCATGACCTCTCCAGCAAGGGGCACGGTGATCGGTGGTCACCGAACCTTGCACACCTCTATAGAGTACTTAGGGTGAACCACTCATACAGTGGATTAGAGTGGGTGAGTTTTGCCACTGACCTCAAAGTACTGCCCTATCCAGTCCTCCAGGCTGATTCTAGCTCAACCTTCTACCTTACTCACTCTCCAAATTTTATCACGTAAAAACAACCCCTTTTTTCCAAGTATCACAATTTAATTCACAACAGCTTAAATTTATTAATATGGAGGCAATAAAAATGTAAACTGACGCATTTTGTCACAGTGAGTGATAAGCGCACACACACACAAGTTTACCACATTTTTCAAAGCTTTGTTCCAACGTTGTTTCCGTTTCCACACTTACTACAATAACGTAAAGACTATCAATTTTCTCATTAATTTACCATACTAAACACGAATCATTTGTTAAAAAATAAATAAATGAAACAAATAAATAAAACGAAACTCAACTTCTAAAAAAATGTTAAATGTGTGTGGTGTGTATTGTAACGGCCCAAAACTATTTGATTGCTCGACAGGAGTTCAAACTCGTGGCCTTACAACTACGGGGAAATTTCCCCTTGGTTGCGACACTCCAACAGACTGAGCTACGAGGCTGGTATAATCAAACCTCTTTGACTCTGAGAGTTCTTTTCTTGGATCGTAAAGCCGGTTTCACACGGAGCGGTATGAGCGTAACAACCGGAAAGACGGAAGGCCGGAAAACCCAGTGGAGGGGGCGGCAGAATGCGGCAGGGTGTTCACATGAAGAGGCACCTCGCTAAACGGAATCATATCCTTCCTACTGAAACCCTCTCTGATCTGAAACCTCTATTTGCGGTTATCAACATTCCTGTCCAATGAGCTTGCGCAACGCTCGACGGAACGCGGCAACGGTATACAAATTTCTACCTCCGCCCGCCCATTCGCATGGCAGCCACCATCCTCAACTGTTGTCCCAACAGCCAATCACATTGCATTCTGTCTTTCCGTCTCCGGACATACCGCTCCATGTGAAATCGGCTCAACAGTAGCTATGCATCAATTTCTTCAAACTGCCAACAGCATGACCGAAACGTGAACTAAAATTATCATTACCTATTGAAAATAACAAACGATGATAGTTCGGGGTAAGATTCATGTTGACCCTTAAGGAGTGGTAGTATTCGAATCAGTTTGCAAGCGTCAGCGCAAACAAGAAAAACGTCAAATTTCTAGAACTAAAGAAAACGGAAGTCAATCAAAAACATTGTCCACGTTGTCTATAATTACGCTGTTAATATTACTGGTCAGTAAACGTTTTTCCTTAACTTGAAACTTCACTAAAATAGAATTTTAGAAATTCGTCGGTTTCGTTCATCTTTATAACTCACGAGCCAGCGCACAGTGCTTTGAGTATTGGAAAAAATTCAAAAAATCTATTATCGATTTTCTGTGAAAAAAATAACTCCAGTCATGCAGCATGATCGTATGAGCGAATTTTCGTACCATATTATTATTCAGCGAGCAGGTTGTGAATTTTTACAGAGTCCATGACGGCAAGAGCCAGAATGAGTGGTGAAAAGGAAGAAATCAATGAAAAGTTCTCGTGTGGTAGTGCAGTTGTTTTATATATGGATATGTCTATGGGCTGAGGGCCATGTGTTTTTTTAATTCAATCCAATTTTCAGATCAAAAACTGTAACGCGATAGATAAACAATGAGGTAACTATCATGCAAGAATGCAATCAGAAATCATTAGAAATTTTATTGGGAAGTTCCCAAATTGCATGGCTGTTTCAAGTCTCTCTGTTAGTGAACTAAATTCTCTTCCGTTCATCGTAGGAAACTGAAATTTGATAGGGAGACTTCCAGGGAAACTAAGGGCTCGTTCGACAAAACTTGGAAACTCGAGTCCCCTCGATTGATCGAAATTCTGGATAAGCCCAAAATGCGTTCTACAAAGTCGATATCGGAGTGAGTATCAATGAAGAATCGATTTTTCGGGGAAACTCCATGGAATTACAGTTTTAGCATGGATATATGAATAACTCCATTAGAATATGCACTCTTGTCGACATTTTTGGCACCATTGTTGTGATAAAACTACGTTCCCCTCCTCTACTGTGATAACACACATACAAATTATTTTCATTTCGCTGCCTGATGGGTGAATTTCAAGTTTATCGTGACATTTTTGGCTGTGGTAGTATCGGATTCTATGGTTTACATGAGAGCTTTAGCAATCAAGCATTTGGGATTTTAGAACTAATATTTAGGTACCTCCAGTCAGCTGAGGTAATCGTTCCCTAGACCAACCAACAAAGCCTGGAAGATTCGAAATCGATCGATGAATGAATGTATGAGGATGCGTGTCTACATGTATGTTTCATAATTGCCCTATAATTTATATTCTTTGGTAAACTGTGCTCACCTACGCAAGTCGTTGGTTTTCTGAGAGTTTTTCTGACCCTTTGCCTCTTGGTGATACTACTACCTACTACTTGCAGAAACTTGGCCAAAGTTTTGAAAACATCTATCGATAGAAGATACTAAATTAATCTGGAATTGGAATGGAATGGGAATGGAAGTAGTTTCACAATAATAATTGGAGATTGTACGTTTTAGAAACCCAAGGGCAGGTAATTCCTTATTAGTTTTCACTCGTAACATCCAAATTAGGACAACGATTTCTGACAGATCGTGGTGGATGATGCCAATGTTCGAAATCATAAGCATCCTTCGCGTATTATCAAGAATTGATTATTGCAGTGTTTAAAAATGAGACTGAATTTAGGTAGGTTTATTCGGAAAGATCGATGTTGAGTAGGTATACAATCAAGGAAATGAAGTGTTGAAGCTAGTGATGGGCCATTCGAATGCCGAATCGAATGAAGTATTCGATTATCAAAATCATATGAATGAAATTCGTCATTCGAATCCTTTTATACTCATGAAACTAACTTTCCCCCTCATCTGAATCTTACCAATTTTCGCTGTTCAGTCGTTGATGAAAAATCATATATTATGTAATGTAGAATCATACATTGGAATATTAAGATTGAGTTACCTATGAAATATTCGAAACATAGCCATGGAAATGGAAAGATCTCGAATACTCGAATGTCGGCTCTCGAAATGGTTGAATATAGTCAATCCAATAGCAAAATTGTCAATCCAATAGCAAAATTAAGCTATTGCTCTCGCCTCAAAATTTGTAGAATGTGAATTTTTGAAAAAATTTTATGCAGAAATCCGTTTTAGGCTATTCTGAATCATATTCTGAAGTTTAACGCATTTTTTTATGTATGTATATATGTATGTATGTATGTATGTGTCATTCCAGACGATAACTGTCCGTAGAATTGTGCTAGAAACTTCAATCAAATTTTAAAATGTTAAGGACACAAAACGAAAGTTCAAGTTCGTTGGCCAGCATGATCGGATTGAAATTTTCAAAAACGTAGTCAACAATTTCAAAATAGCCTGTTTTTTGCGATTTGTCGTGCGAAATAATTTTTTCAGCATACTAACATGTGGTATATTCGGAATCAGCGTAAAATGTCCTATAAGAATATGTATCAAGTTTTCAAAAATTTCAAAGTTGAAAAATCAGTCAAAAATCTAAATACATTGTCCAAATTCAGATTGAACTACTCTTATGGAAGTATCCCTGTATAACCAATCCTAGAACCATGCGTCTTTAAATCTACAAGATTAGTTTAATAACAATAAAGTATGAGTACCTCCTAATTATTTTTAATAATTTGATTCCATGTTTGTCTATCAAAATCATAACCTAAAATTTCTCTACACGATCAATAACGACTGAAATGTCGAAGATTTCTTCAGGAAATTCGCTCATGGGGTCATGCTGCACGACTGGACTTTTTAATAAATTAACGGGAAAAATTCTAATAGGTATTTATGAATCATTAATGAATAAAATGTCTGAAAGAAAAAGAGGAATCGATTTATGCAAATCAAGGATAATGTGAAAAGGCCATTCTGTTGTTAAAACCATGCGAATGAAACATTAGATTGACTATTCGATTATTACAAACATACGGATGTGAAATATTCGATTCTGAAAATCATTCGAGTAGCCCGAAACTAGTTGGAGCCATATTGTATTTGCCTCTGCTCTTTCTTTACTTCGCTCGCGCTTTCTCAACCAACTGGAAACGAGATAATACCACAGAGTCATGATAACACCAAATAAATAGGGGTGTCACGTAACCCCCTAAAAAAATTGGTAGTACCGAGAAAAAAAAAATCGATTATCGCATTTTGTCGAACGTCAAATTTGCTGAAACTCAGGAGTTTCACCAGAGTTTGTGGTTACCCAGTTCTGTTCTAAGAGACTATTGAAATTATTGGCTCATTCCTAATCAGCTGAGTAAGCTAAATTCTCTCCTGTTCATCCTAGGGAGTTGAAATTAGATAGGTAGACTCTCTGGGACGCTAAGAGACGAAATGATTGGGTGTTTTCATATCAGCTTACTGAGCTAGTTTAATTGAGACATAAAACACATATTTCACAGGGGGAAAAATAAGACATATCCATGTACCGATGTACCTGCAGGATACTCAACATCAGTTTACTGATTTCAGTCTGCCTGTAGTCTGTAAGTGCAACTACCTAGGAGCCCTTTTAGCGAATTTTTGAAGAAAATTAAGCTATTGCTCTCGCCTCAAAATTTGTAGAATATGAATTTTTGAAAAAAAAATTATGCAGAAATCCGTTTCAGGCTATTCTGAATCATATTCTGAAGTTTAACGCATTTTTTTATGTATGTATGTATGTATGTATGTATGTATGTACGAGTATGTATGTATGTATATATGTATGTGTCATTCCAGACGATAACTGTCCGTAGAATTGTGCTGGAAACTTCAAACAAATTTTAAAATGTTAAGGGCACAAAACGAAAGTTCAAGTTCGTTGGCCAGCTTGATCGGATTACATCTTCGGGTTGAAATTTTCAAAAATGTAGTCAAAAATTTCAAAATAGTCTGTTTTTTGCGATTTCTCGTGCGAAATAATTTTTTCAGCATACTAACATGTGGTATATTCGGAATCAGCGTAAAATTTCCTATAAGAATATGTATCAAGTTTTCAAAAATTTCAGAGTTGAAAAATCAGTCAAAAATCGAAATAAGCCGTTCGCTGGTTGTAAAAATCGGTAATATTCTTCAAAAATTCGCTCATGGGGTCATGCTGCATGACTGGTTTTTCCTTCTGAGGATTTTTGTCATCTTTTGCAATGTTCCTCCATTTGGCCATTTTGAATTATTAGAACACTGGAAAAAACTCGTAAAAAGGCCAGTCTACCATTTTCATTAAACTTTGGGAAAATAAGTTATAGACAGACAGGCCTGTTGACTAAATTTTAACGTACTTCATCCTAAATATATTCGCTTCACATATTTAGTTCGAAAAACAGCCCTCTCGAGTGAATAGTGCCTATAGTTACATTACTAAAATCCATTTCCTTTTTCGTCTTGTTACTGAGCTGACAGATAGCAAAAGGACCAATTCATGTTGCTGGATATGATGACCATTCGGGTATTCACACTGGTTCGCCGTCAGTTTCGCGTTCTGTTTGAACTCCCCCGTCCGTCCGTGGTGGAGGACACAGGCAGAACGCGTTCTGTTTGACAAGCCCTTAAAGGATATGAGGGGTCGGAAAATCTAACCGAGTATGGACATGTGGGCCTCTAAAGGAAGAGTACCAGATTGGAAAGGTGGGATCCTTTAAAAAAAAAAATGAAAGAGCCACATGCGTTCAATCGCAAAGCAAAGGTTAGGGCTACTGTAAATAAATGTTCCAGACTCAACATCGGTGATATGCCAAGCAATTTCGTTTGAGGGTCGACACCTCCTGCGAAGGATTTAGAATATTCCTTTCATGATGCATCCAATCAGTAAAGGTAAGTGAATTACAAAGGTTATTTATGCTCCCCATAAAAAAAAGAGCATTTGCAGCACAGTAATCTAACAAAAGCTCTAAATTCAATTTCATTGGACAACTTAGGAAGAGAATTTTTTTTAAATATTCAAAAAGGTAGATAGTTTTCCAAAATTGTACAAGTTGGCCATCAACTATTCCGTCACAATAGCGTTAGTATTTTCCAAGACTAGCTGTGTTTTTATTTATTCTGTATATATATTTCAATTTTTTTCCCTGTTCAAAATCGAGAGCTGTTTGTAAAATGGACATTAGGGATAAACGCCGACTGTAAAAAGGACAATATTAATTTGTGATCTACTCAGTAGCTTGAACCTCGTCATTAACGTTTATGACGAATGCTTAACCCCTAATTAGGTTACGATAGTTATCAATCTATGAATTTTCTTATAGTTTCGTAATTAGTCGAAGTTATGTACTGTTTAACGAACATCATGCATTCAAAATCTGATTTCAACCACAACCGTGGATTCTGCGTGAAAAAATACAAGGGGATACAGCCTTTCCTGACGTCAAAAATCACAAATACAACTATTTGCCATGTTCCCCGTACAATTGAAGAACTGTGAAATGCACCAAATGTGCCCAAACGTTGAAGGCAAATTGAAGTGATCGATAGAAAGCACATTATTTCGTATTTGATTAATTCCGAGAGGCTGCTAAAGAGTCCCCCCCCCCCCCCCCCCCCCCATTTATTTATTTATTTTTAGCGAATTTTCGTAGAAAATGAACTATTGCAATGGCTCGGAAAGTTGTAAAATCGAAATTTTTGGAAAATTTCTTCATTCAAATCGGTTTTGAGGCATTCTGAAACGAATCGTAGAGTTTAACGCTTTTTCATATACATATATATATATATATATATATATATATATATATATATATATATATATATATATATATATATATACATATACAAATCGATTGTTGGTTCTACTGAAATTTATAAATTATTGTTAAAGAAAGAAATTTCACAAAAATGTCACTATTTGTGAAATTTCATTCTTTAACAATTATTTATATATATACTTTTTTTTTAAATTTATTTATATATTAAGGATTATTTCTCAAGGGTTCAACGAATGATGGTTACTTTAAATTCTCAAGCTTTCAAGAAATAGAAAACATATTTACATAATATATTTGTCCTTCCAGACGATAACTCTCCTAAAGATTGAGATAAAAATTCCATTCTTGCGCCAAAAAATCAAGCTTTCCAAACGAAAGGATGAGTTCGTTGGCCAGCACTTTTTGAGCACATTAACTTGGTCAAATTTCAAAAAATTTACTTTTAAAAAAATCACAAAAAATGGCTAAAACGGCTAAAAATTGTTAAATTTATATTTTTGGCGGAATATTGCTCAAATAATGTTTATTAACTATAAAATAGAAAATTCAAAAATTTATGTACAAAATTATGCTGAAAATGTGCTTAAAATAAAATTCAATAAAATTTGCTAAAAAATCGATAAAAGTTCCAGTCATGTAGCATGATCGTATTAGCGAATTTTCGTTATGTTATGTTGTATTGTTTTGAAAATTGAGAACTTCAAGTGAAAAGGGACGACTGAAGGGTTGCCATGTTGCCCTCCGTCGTCACTGAACGGAGTACCATCAAGGACACCACAGACAAATTGGAGGGGGAAAATGAGGGGCTCAGCGATGACCACTGTTTAGCTCTACACCAGATAAAAACCCCAAACATAATAATTAATACAAATAAGACTAGATAATGAATAGGCTAAATAGGTACATGCAACTATATATAATCAGCAAAGTGAAATAAAACTATGACAGGACTACTTGAATATATCACAGAGGGAGGGGTCCTATGTAAGACTCAAGAGTCAGAGGCCCATAAGGTCTGGGCAATCCTCCAGAAAGTGGCAGATGGACAGACCGATTCCACACCTCCCACACACACATCTCGAGCTTCTGCTTTAAGCAGGTGTCTACATGTAAGACGGGTATGGCCAGTGGCAATCCGATTGACCACTATTCGATCCTTCCTTGGAAGTTGGGTTACGAAAGGGCCCACTGGGCACAAGGCCTGAAGGACACCACACAGACCAGTAACCTTGTCCTGCCATTGCTCGTGCCAGATGGAATTGGCGTTATGTTGCATGTAGGAGATTCAAGAAACCCACATGAAAAATTCAAAAAACGAAAGTGTTTTTCGTCCTCTATTTGACAATGGAGTTATCACCAATGTCTCTCCTCCGATTGAGCTCAGCACACACACTCATTGTCATGAATACCCACATGGATTGGCACGCACATAAAAGTTATGGTTAAGGCAACCTATGTTGTGACTTGTAGCGATACAACGTAGACTTTGTATTAGGGGATCATCAGAAAATGTGTCCCAAATCGCCTAGATGGTACTTAGTGAGTTGCTACAGATCACATAATTCCCAACAACTGGAAGTGGCGAACAGCCAGTGTCACTGTCTATAGCTCTGTTGTGATAGGTGGTAAGTGTCTTGTGACTTGGAACTCCAGAGAGCAAGGCCCACACAATTAGGTGTCTTTGAGCCATCGGAGAAAAGGAAAGTGTGTCCACATAACGCAGGATTGCCTCATCGAAGCAGCATCTAATTATGTAAGAGAGTATATTGCCCTTGACCCTGACCCTCATGTGAAGATCCACACGTAAACCAGCGAAGATCCAAGATGGGGGGGGGGGCACTTCATATGGGACACAGGGTCCCAAATGAACCCATCACGTGATGAGAATGGGGGGGGGGGGCTGTCCCAAATGGTGAGCTCCTAAACACGAATATCAAAAGCGCGAATCGCTTATGAAACAACATTGTATGTGAAACAGTACACAAAAATACCTGCAGAAGAGGGGGGGTTTCTTCGCCCTCTTTCGCATCAAGGTGGTCTGAGGATGTTACACGCAACACAGTTCTTAAGCCTTATACTAGAGACTATGCCACAACAGAGGCACTTCCATGGTGGCTGGTCATCTTTCACGAACCACCACTGCAGCCACCAGAGCGGAGTTCTCAACACAGAACAGGGGGACATGAGTACCTAGTACTAGTTGATTTTCGAAGTACCAGAAAATTTCAACTTTTTCTCAAGCATTTTAGCTTTATTCCTATGGAAGGGGTAACTACTTCATTCTATCACCTATTAATCACATGTAAGCAGAACTAGGTTTCGAACCACTCCTCCCCTCCAATATTGACTTTCCTGACGCTTCCCCATCACACTGCAGCCATTGGCTAAATGGGAAATAAATTTCAAATATTATCACTCGCCAAATTCACCATATGTAAATACCCCATCCTACTACGAGCCTTTCCTTCACTTAGACCCTACCACTCTACATTTGAAAGCCCCAGGAATGAGATAGATATGAACAGTCCCTTCCCCGTTTGTAACTGCCATACCGGAGGTTATACCTAGGGCACTTTTGCTTTCAGGATATCCTCTGAGATACGTTAGGACGTGCTAATTCTCTATGCTCTTCAAAGGGATAACTACATACTTCATTCAATCACCTCCTTGTCACATCCCTCTTGAGCCAGGCTGTAAACATCACATTCCCAGACATAAATGTAGCCCCTTCAATTCCTCACTCATTGAGTAAAAAAATTCACCGTGATATCGACCTCGCTAGATTGAGACTTCTTCCGGAAAGCAACTGCTGAGCCCGAAGCACACATTTTCAGCCCACCATTCGACCAACGCCAATCAAGCCCAGGGTGGCTGATATTTGACTCCGGGGGAATTTCAAGTGCAGGGATTCCTCAGAGGATAGAATGGTCCAGGTAGACATGTGGTGTGGAAGGCGGTATTTTTCCGGACTTCTTTAAAAAGTCACGAGCTCGAATTCTGCTGAAGTATCGATCATTTGTGATCAGTAGGTAACACGATGTTCCAAGCACCATAAAGAGTTCTTCGGTTGCTGAATTCTAAATAAAATATAAGGTTTTTTTCAGTTCAAGAACTCAATGCTACAAAAGAATTTATCAAATCCTCTACAATACCCATGTTCTCCGACATCTCGCTCATCCATTCTATTCTCTGCCATCTCCATCACTCCCACATTTTCAAACGGTTCTGAGTTCAAAAACCCACCCTAGATGGATTTCAGAAAATTTCTTGAACTCGGCTTAGAATGTGTTAACCCACAGTGCGCGAAATGAAAGTTTGGAACAGAGTTTTGTATGACGTGGGTTCTGCACCAAATGAGTTCAATGACTGGCCCCGCTCAGTTAAATCCAATGGCTTTGAATGGATCTTTCCGAATTAGGGAAGTAAGTACTCGTCTGTGTACTCATGTGTCTCTCTCACTATCTTAGTTAGGAAGAGTCTCATCCATCCGAAAAGACATTATCAAATTTCTAAGTAGAGTTTCTAAAAGACAGAAGGGATACGCCTAAAACCAGCTAAAAGATCATTCAAGGAGTGAGCGGTTTTTGACTTTCCTCCAAAACTACCTCAATCAAGTACATACTTACCTACATCAAGTTTTCATAAAATTCACAGCAAATTTCATAACTTCAAATGAGTAAGTTTCTCCTACGAATAACATTTAACCAATGCCTCCTAGCTCTTGCCGATAGATCTTGATGATAGTAACTTGGTGAATATTAACTATGTGGAATGAATGTTTTGTGAAGCCTTGCATTAGATGTATTCCATTCAGAGGAATGAAGATACTGGAAAATACTGCTACCTGCCAAGCCATACTTAGGTACCACGACACTGATCAATTGGTGCAGTTATTGAACAGCATACAGATCCGATCTCGATTTGCCCTTGAAGAGTACCAACCGCATTGTTTGAAGGAGGGAAAAGCCTTATCATAAACTCCTGGTTTGATGAAAAACGTGGAGTGGAAAAGTTTACCATCAGATTGAAGCGACCAAACGAGGCAAAGAGATTGGATAAACATATTATGAGTAAATTGTAATACCTATAGTAGGACAAGAGAAACCTTTAGTAGACGGGTGGAACTGCGTACCTGGCCCACCGCACCGAAGTTGCCACCTGTACCTACAACCGAGATCCGTGAAGGAAAAAAATACGTAACATTTATCTGGAAAATGAGCAATCAATCAGCCGGAACACGGTATTTTACCGGTCAAATCGTTTCGTCATAAATAGGAGGATGATTCATGAAGAAGACAATGAGCGAACAATGTGACAGTACAATGGAAAGCCATTGAACTTCTGCGAGATTGCCGGTCCCTTTACAAAGTTATAGGAAACCTATGCAGAAGAAGATGAATTATAAAATGAATTGCAAATACCTGAAGGAATACTTACATCTTGATCTTTTCCCTTGTTTTTGAAGACCTGCATTCGGTTTTTTACGTGTGGATCGGACGCCATTCTTATTCGATGAATCTATGCACGAAACTTCCCGAGCTCCAAGGGTAGGCTGACCTAAACACACGATTCGTCACTCAATGTCCATACAATCGTAAATACTTGCAAAGCTTAAATTACTTTCTCCAGAACTAGAACAAATCATAACAGAAAGAATCTTCCGAGAAATTCATTTGCAGTCGGTCCAACACGTTTTAGAAAATTGCATGTAGTAAAGTAGAAACAAGGTTGAGTGACCGTGACGTCACGAAGAGCAAAACACTACCAACTTAACACAAGTGGAGCGAGGATTTCAAGGGTTGAAGAGTTTAATGAAAATGTTGTTATATATTTCCGAAAAATACAAAAGTTTAAATAATGAAAAAATAAAAACTATGTATTAGCAATCGACATAAGAAAAATAAATAATCATACTCCATAGTCCATGCAAGTAAATCTGTCATGGAACAAGATGGATTAGGTCTTTGCGTCCAAGAAGAACTGAAAATGGTTGGATGACCGATGACATTTTTTCCATGCCCTCAACAGGTCCCACTTTCTCGTAAGTCTCTCCTGATCTCCCTAATGGGTGACATGATTATCATTTCCGTCGCATTTCATAAACTAATGGTTGAATCCGAACAAAGTACTATGGCAATTTATTTTATTGAAACACACACAATGATTCGAGTATTATTTTTAATGTTAATTTTAAGTATAAATGTAATTGAGCGGGGTTCTTGTGGAAATTTCCGTCACGTTATTGAAACGGGACTACCAATCAACAACTTCCCCTAGTTACGTTGAATTTATAACTATTTTCCAATACCTAACAACCGTTCTAAATAGTAGTATTGGACGTGAGAGATATCTGCGCGAACTTAAAGCATTTAGGTAGGTACTTGAGTTTAGTTACGGGTTACGGTTTACTCAGACCAGAAACACATGGTTTAATGTTTTTGCATGCAAGCGGAGACATTTGGGTTTCTATCTTGCTCCTAGTTAAGTTACCTACCTACCAAACTATTCGCACTATATTTTAGAAATCCTAGACTTTTGATCACGACAATCGGATCCTGAGAAATCAGCGAGAATGTGCGGGAAATGATGAGAAAAATGCATTCCCCACTATGGTATTTTCCGCCTTAGACCCAGTAAATTTCGACGGGTTTTGTTCGGGTTGGTCTTGAAATGTTCGTTGGAGTTCCAATTTGGGTTTCGAGGCATGAAATTGTGTTTTCCGATTGTAGTGAACGTAAATGTAGACAAAAACGTTCGTTTTCGAGCCAGTGCCTCATCCTGTTCCGTTGAAACGTAAATAAACTCAGAACTTTGTATTCCAACCTCTTGGTCGCTAAAGGTCTCCCGTTTGAAAGACCGGGAAGAGGATAGCCTTTCTATGCTCATAAAATAATGGCCTATCTTTATTAAAGATAATACACTTTTCGTGGATCTGCATAGTTTTATAAGATTTAAGTTGTTTGCAAGTAAAATCCAACAGAAAAACCATCTGCCAAGTTGGGTGGGCAGTATAATTTCCTTTCATTTGTAACATGGACGTACAGAATTAGTGGAAGAACAAAAATTCAACATCTGACAGTTCTGTTGCTACTTAAATGTTCTTAAATCTAAACTTTTCGTGGTTCCACATAATCTATATAGGATAGCACTTCCACACAGATAAGTGGTCTACCCTTATTAATTAACCTTTATTTATAAGATTTATTTATTTTTTGCCATTCTCTTAGGATTGTCGACAGAAAGGGATTTTAAACAATTTTCCACCCCCAACCAAACCACGGGCTGTAGGTCACGATGTTATGGGGACTATATCCAGTCCCATCTATGCATCGCAATCTGAACGAGCGAGAAAACCCACCCCTAGCGAGCGAAGCGAGCAACATTCCCTACACATGTCGGATTTCAACGGCGTTTTTCCTACGAACTCGGGATGGACTACATATCCCATCGCATCTATAGGTACATCCCACAGAGAGCGAGCGGAGCGAGCAACATCCCCTACACATTTCAAATCACCCTTAGTTTCCAATAATTCTACATGTCCCACTCAACAGTAAAGACCATCGGATCTATACAGCCATACCGAGCGAGCGAACGAGTGAGAAAACTAGGCTAGAATGATATAATTTCAAGAGAACGACATTTGCAATGGAAAGGAATTAGTTTCACAAAAACTCGATTTCCTAGTATCTACAGGATTTAGTAGGTACTATATTGCCTAGTATGTATAATATATACCTACGTACTACCGATTGCAGATGGGCTTCTAGTGAGATTCCATGATTCGAGATGCTAAGTTGTTTATTTTCAGTGAATTTTGAGTTTTTGTTGATTTTATCGAAAATACTACCTAAGATTGGCAATGTATTATTTATAGAACTTAATTTATTTCTTAATTATTAGAAGAAATGAGATTCAGAATTTTATCGAAGTGAAAATTACTTTTTTAATTCAGTTGTTTATTTATTCATTTATTTTTTTTTTATTTCACCCACACGGGTTCAGCTCTCTCTTATGAATCACCTACTATTGGGGGTAATATTTTCGTGTTTCTGATTTCTCGAAAAATCGGGATTCATAATAATAACAATTCCTTATAATAATCCGAAATAATGGAGTGGGAGGTGAAAGAGCGAGGATAGTCTGGCGCTCGGAACTGGACTTTGAGCCTCAATTGCGTCACGTCTATTGAGAATTTTTGCTTGCTCACTCCAAAGTTAGGGAAAGTTTGTGTTCGTTCTAAAAGTCAAAAAATGTTTTTTCGGAGTCGATTTTTCATGATCTATGTAGTGGATTTAAATATGTTTTACTTGGTGTAGGTAGACCAAGTGGGACATTTATATTCTGATTATGCGGGTTAGTCCCCGGGTTATTCCTGTAAGGAATGTGAGCGAATCCGTCAAGGTCAGCTTGCTTGGCGGGATGAACTGAGAGATAGTTCGTGTCGCAGCCGCGTGGAGCACTGGGCTCGCATAGTGGGTGCTGGGTTCGATCAGTTTGGTACTGAGCCGTTTTGTAATATTCCGGCCTAAGATTTATATCTGTAGGAGGAATATGTTGAGCTTGGTTGAGGTACTGAAAAGTATCCTTTGTTTTTTGTACATTTGGAGTGTATTTGACACTCGGATCGGCCGGGTAGGCGGGCGTCGAATACTGTGGGTATTTGGAAAGCTTGGTCGAATCATAATGATTGACTTCCGAGCGGGTCTGAAATGTATCCTCGAACTTTTGAGTAGTTGAGGCTTGAGCTAACGTTTCCTTCGTGAAGACGTTAGGTGAGAAGGCGATCTCGTCGTGAGGATCGAGCCTTGAGCCGTCGCTGGGACCGGCGGATTGGCCGGGCAGCGTGCAGGTAGCGCTGCGGGGGCTAGGAGGCCCGGCCGCGCCGTCGTCTACCTCCCCTTGCATGAGGAAATAAGACGGCCGACGTTCCATCGAAATAGCCGAGTTATTAGCTCGTTTCGATGCCTCTATGTATAGAAATAGAGGGCTTAGAAGGTGGACTCGCTTGACAGAGCTTCTTTCCTTTGCTCGTATGTCAGGGTCCTACCTTGTAGTCTTGAAAAAGACTTCCTTGGACGGTAAATTAGAGCGTATGAGCTGAGTAATTTACCGGCGTGCCCCAGCGGTCGGTGACGAGCTTAGTGCTACGAAACCCGGGTGACACGGCTAGGAACGTCCCAGCGGGCGTACGATCTAAAGAGAATATCGATAGATGTACCGGGTGGCGTCCTGACAGATGAACTACGTTGGGCAATGAGCAGGATGAATAATCACTGGACTCGTAGATGCCAATGCGAGATCTGTGTGGAGAGAAGGTAGGCCTTGTAGAAAGCAGTAGGAAGCCGTTCTTGAGATGAACTCGGGATGCAGAAGGTTCGTCAGCGTAGAGCGTGTAGAAATCTTCGTACTTCGGAGTGTAGTCGTCGAGAGCGGAGAGTGGAATGAAATTCGGAGGCTCCGAGCGGGGTATTTATAGGGAGGTGGCCGCCTCCTGATTGGTCCGCTTAATTTCATTAATTCGACTGTGTAATCTCATTGGCTCGCACATTGTTTTCTCAGTATCTGCGAGTATGATAGCTGAGCTGGTCCTCCGGGTTGGTTTCCCCACGTCCGTCGCTGCGACGGGGTCCCCGGGGGTGGCTTACGAGCGTCCGTCGCGGAGCCGACGACCTTGAGTTTAGACGGGGACCTCGGGTGCTTTCTCTGCGTCAGTTGTTCAGACGGGGTCCCCGGGGTGGCTGCTGGACCAGAGGTGGTTGCTTGCCGCCTCTTGGTTGGTTCGCCTATTGTCTCTCGTGTAATCAGTGTTTCTGATTGGCGAGTAGGCTTGTTTGAATTGTCCTTGTTAGTTTTAGAGGACGTTTGATTTTCTGTTTGAGTTTTCTCATTCAAGGCGACTTGGTTCGAGATACTTGTCGCGTCTCTCTCGCCCAGTAAGTGTCTAGGGAGGTCGCCTTGTATGTTATTAGTTAATATTTCACTTTTGAGAGAGAATTTCGTATTTTCTCTCTGGTGAAATATTTTGTTTGACGGAGTTATAACTCGACGTCTTGTAAATATTTTTGTGTTGTGTCTACCTCTTTTTGGTAGCCCTGAAAAGGGCTGTTGACAAGAGGGGGTGGTTTTCACCACAATCTATAACTTCGATTTCGTTCAAACCGAGGAATAGTTGTTTCAGGAGAGTATCCTACGAATTTTGTCGCGATTGGTGGGGTAATAAGTATTGCTCATGCGCAGATGCGCAAAACTGAAAAACGGAAACTCAGAAATGTGTGGGTTAGCTTCTAGATGGTCTCCTGCAAATCTCATTGTCGTATGACTAATAGTAGTGTTTGCGCATGCGCATAATATATGAGAATTTCTTGTAACGTCGATTTCTCATGATCTGTCTTCCGATTTATTTCAAGCTTGGGGTCGGCGATTTGGTACAAGTCTCCGGATGGCATTGCATGAATGTCGCTACAATAGGTAGGTAGTAGCTACCATTTGATGTGCCAACCTGAAATTGGTTGTGACAGACAAAACTTCAACTAATAGACCAATTTCGATGAAATAGTCAGGGATTGTACCAATAAGCTCTGAAGTTAATTGACTACATATACCTACCATAGATGGTAATGCCGATGGATTGGTGATAGAGGTGTGCATGAATGTATATAATATAATAGGTCATTGAAATGATTATGAATTCAGTTCAAAGATTAATCAATTGATTCTCGGAAATTTATCGAAATCAGAAAAAAAACTAGCGTCTTGCTGGATGAAGTTTTACTTTCTTACTAAAATAATATAAATTATATGTAAGGAAAATTATTACCTATCAAACCTAAGAGTGTAATACGGAAATGTAAGGACTTTGTGCATGTTTCTTTAATAAAATTAGGCTTGGTTTCATTTTTTTTATTTATGTTGCATCTCTTGAGTTTTAGTAGTGATTTATTGTGATTTTCAACAATAATTTATGTTTTTCAAGAGCATACTATAATATGAAGTTTTGTTTTACAACTCAGTAAAAGTCTTACAATTACCTACTGACTTATAAATACCTGTCTTAAAAATTTTGATCCAAACCCATTTATTTTTAAAGCCTTGAAATAGGGAAAAATGCTGTTTCCAGCTAATTCCTACAAATTTCTAAAATTACGGAAAGGTTTTGTTTGAATCCTTATTGCTCTGCCACCTGGACATTCCAGGTCAGAACCCTTTAGAGCATGAGCCTGTGTGAGGGCCCCACGATGAACCATGTTTACAAAACTGTCAAAACCGTTTTCACAGACTCTTATTCCCAACCGATTTGAAATCACTTCGAAAGTTGGTTAAAGTCGCGCATGCGCACTTGAGCAGTCTCCAATCAGTTTGAAATTATTTGCAATTCACTGCCAATCGCCTCAGCAAACAAACCTCTTGATAAATTTTTTTGTCATTCGTATAACCCACCTGTGAAATAATATCTAGTATGATAAAGAACGCTGTTGAAGTTTGATTGTTTAATAGTTAGAATATACCTAAAAACGTTGCACATTATTACACAGTTTTCATTTTTAAAAATTCCTTGAGATTTGGGGGTTTTTGCAAAATTCCCTCACTTTTCCTGACGCAAAGAATTCCCTAAAAATAGGGCTCCGAATATGGGAAACTCCAGATTGAGCGCAGCACCTATCCCCCCCTATCCTATTGCCTATCGGCAATGACCTTACCGATTTGCTATTCTTTTATTGTGACAGACACAAGTTGTTTTTGTTGGTTTTTTGTCTGTTTATTTATTATTATAGTTTATTTATTAATAATATAATTCTCATCTTTGAACAGTAATGATGAGATTGATGGTGCAGGGAACAAATTGTAGAGTGAGAAGGGGTGACGCAAGGTATCAACAAGGGGAAAGACATATCAACCACCACGTTCCTTACGTCCTTGGCGCCCTATCGCTCCTAGTGGCGGACATTATTAGTTCAGAGCCCCATTCCAGGTTTCCCCCTACTGTTCCAAGGGCTACCAACGCGGAAGAGCAAAAACTTATTTTTCTTTTAAACTCCACGCTTCCACTCGCTTTTTCGATTATTTTTTCTTTAAAAATATACCTCGTGCTGTGTGTAACAATTTAACTGCATAAGTAAACAGTGTTCTCCTCTACCTACTATAATTGTACATAATCTTTCCCAAAGATAAGTAGAGCTTTTAATTATACATCACCTAGCCGAATTGAGATTCACTATATATATATACTGCAAATACCCTAACTTTAAAGATGAGAAAAGATGGACAGGAACGTATTTATAATCAAACATAAATGACAATCAGTGTTTGAATCTCGATTTTTTCGTTCCCTCGAAACTATTCAAGAAAATTAATTACCAACCCGTAGCAAAACTGAATTGTATTCTACTATTCTCTCTTCAAGGTTTACCAAATTATATAGGTAACTACAAAATATAAGTGTAATTTTCTTTAAAATATTTGTACTTGTGACATTTACATACAAGTAAATTGTGTAAGTACAAACACAGAGCAATTAATTGTACATCAAACCGGTCATTGTAGAGAGTGTAGTGCACACACTGACTGCACCATCCAAGAATGAAGCGTTACCTGTAACTGGAAAATTTTACGAGCTGACTACCCAGCCCATTAATGTACACAGATATTTTGTCATCTCCATCTTCTCTCCAGACTAGGATCCCATGAACATCAGGAATACACAGACAAAATTGAGTTATTTGGGATGCTTTCAGCTTACCATCATGCAATGTCCAAGAAAATACTGTCAACAATCGGTCGAGACCAGCTGTGAACAACCAGTTTTCAGTCATCTTTAAACCTGAAATCTGGCATGTATGAGCAGTTTCATTTTTCCAGTGATGCTTCATATTCAATCTTTTTTCCTTCAATTCGAAAATGATGATATTCACAATGGCATCATCACCAGCACAAGAAAATACTAGATGGTCTCCAAACGATTTATAGTCACAACTATTTATACCCGAATCACTTACAGAATAAGTATTTATATCTGAATTCTCAATTGATCCATTCGATTCAATGTTATGGAAAACTAGCTGCCCATTTGTACAAGCACTAACTAAAAAAGAAACAACCCATTCAACGTGAAGGATTTTCAATAAACAATAATTTCTATCAATATCTTCTAGATGAGAAATTGTATTACAAAGAATGTCATAGCAGAACAATCTTATAAATCCATCAGAACAGGCAGCCGTTATGATCAAGGTTTCACTTGAAAATTGGGATACCACCAAGTCCATAACTCTCATTTCAGCACTATCTTGGGACGCTTCTTGATTCTTGTTCGATGTTGCCATCACACAGTGAGAAACTAGTTCAATTATTTCCATTGTGGCATCATCTGCGGTTAGGAAAATCCTCCAAACTATAAATTGGCCTCTTCCACCACCTGAGACTACATATATGGTACGTTGGAAGTCACTCCAATAGCATGCTATTGTTCGGATGCTAGAAAGGTGAATTTGATACACAGCAAGTTGAGTTTCATAGCTTCTTCCAACAGATACTAGCCTGAGAGTTGTATCTTCACCACCAAGTAAGACAAGTTTATTATCAGGAGTATGGTCTTTTGGCAAACATTTTTGAGCAAGAGGAAGTACGGCTGCTGCATTAATTGCTTTTGAGTGTGTCCCATGAACTACTGACTGGCTCGTTACATCGGAAACTGGAATGAAGCAATAGAAAACAGATTTTCCTTTTATATACGTCATATGAATACCATGATTGTCTACCAAACAATCCCATGATCGATGTCCCCCACCACAGTTAATTTTCAAAATTGGCCGTCTCTCTTGAACGCTCCATACTATGAAAAAAACGTCGTGAAAGCATATTAATATTCTCTGAAGTGAATCAGTGTCAATGATTGCAGCTGCCCAGTCAAGTTTTAGTTTACTACAACGTAGTAATAATAGTTTGTCGTTTTCTATAATGGATTCTCTATACTTTCCATCCCTTCCAGTTGACAGAACTTTTCTTCCAATCAACTTAACATCCGTTACTCCATTGTGACCATGAATTCTTTTGGCACAATATACAGGATTTCTATCCCCATGCTTTGAATACAAGAACAAGGAGCCAGACCTGTCCCCACAAATGACATGCTGTTCATTTGCTGCACAAGACGTAATCCATCGCTCTTTCGAGCATGGCAAAACAAATTCAAAAGATTTTTCAAAATCAAATGAATCAACAGGCGAATTCCAGATAGAAAAAATACCTTCTGCTTCATTTATGACAAGGCTACTGTCCGATAACCAAACCATACTAAAAATTCTTCCATCACACACTGTGAAATCAACACATTTTGAAATTGATTCCAATGAGAAGCGACAAATCAAAACAGAACCATTAATACTTCCAAAAGCCACCATCGTCCGATTCGGCGAAATAGACTGCAAGCAGTAGCTATTAAATCGGGAATCGTTCAGTATAAATTTCCAGGAATCTTTCATGCGGAGGAAAATATCTCCTTTGGTGTTGATCATAAATGGTGATCCGTTTTGGCTGAGACCCACGCACCGAGGAGCTTTTTCAGTTGAGATACCATCAAACGTTAGGATTTCCGGGACAGGTGCTTTTGTAATAGGCCACAGACTTATACCCCCATCACTTCCACCAGTGGCAATCAACTTATGAACTTTTGATACAGCTAGGCTCCATATTTCTCCGCCTTGATGTCCACTCCATTGGTTATCAGGTGTACCATCCTTGTTCCATAAGCAAATTCTGGAATCTTCACCCACGCTCACTACTTTACCATCAAACAAAAAATTACTCCTCCATACACGAGCAGAATGCCCATAAAAAGAAAATGTCAACGATATTGAACAATTCTTCCAATCAGATGCAGTTGAGTCATGGAATTCAACATCCCAAACTCTTACTGTTCTATCATCAGATGTAGAACAAATTCGACGAGTTTGTTCGCAAAACGTAATGGAGAATATTACACCTTTGTGGCCTTCTAGTTCGTGGATGACGTTACCATAGTTCTGGGCCTGATTATTTGTCCAAACAATAATTGTGGAAAATACAGTACCAGCGAGCACAGTGATTTCGTTCTGATTATGAACCAAAAGTTTTCCGGAATACAAAATGCAGCGTTCAGAGCAATAGATCGATGTTGATTTTACTACTTCATGCAGTCTCAAACAATAAGATAATACAACATTATTAGCAGTTAATAAAGCAATTTCGGTCCCACCATTCAACCAAGTGCAGTCCAGAATCCAATCATGAGCAGTGAATGAATAAATTATTCTAACTTTTGACGCCCCAGGAACGAAAGAGTACCGTAAAAAGCTAATAGATTTTCCACCATAAACGACTAGATGAGTTCCATTTTCTTCAATTCCATAAATATTTTGGCCTCGGCATATCTGGCAAGACATTAAACAAGTCCAATTCGATTCATTTTTTGAAAATACATTTAAAGTATCTCCTATTCCAGCACAAAGGATTTCACCAATAAACCTTAGACATGTCACATGAGTCTTCAATGATAATGAATCAATCCGCGAGCAATCCTTTGGTTTTTTAGTGCACTTAGGCAATGAAACAACATTTATCGTAGGGTCAATAGGCAGAAGATCGATCAGGACGTCCAAGACGCAGGTGAGGTTCTCATCCAGCAAAAAGAACACAGTGGTTTCGGTGGTTTGACCATCTAAACAGCAGATGAATGTGATGCCTCTCTGCCAAATGTTATCGATTTGAAAAGATGAAAATATACCATACTTGCGAGTACATGAGTAAACAACAGTATAAGGAAGTTCTGAAGGAACAGGTGGTTCCCAGGTGAGTTCCTCTTGCTGAATCTTCAACGTTCCGAATCCCAAATCTCTCCCATTCGAGAATACCGCCACTTTATTGATGTTGAGATTAGTTTCCATATGAAAAATAATATTAATTTTTGATAATATATTGGGCATTGACATAAAAATTCCAAGTAAGCACCTGTTCACAAATGGCAGAAAATTATTTGACTGCTTGAGAATCAGAATACCTCTTCATCAGCACCAACTAAAGCCAAAGTGAATATGTTACAGGATTTTTGAAACGGAAAGGAGCTGAAATCACGATAATATTGATCCTTGATCAATCATTGTTTATAAATTACGAAAACTAAATATAATCACGAAATGCCTCATGTTCATACCCATTGACAATGAAAACAAAATAAGATAACGTGAAACGTGGATACTATACAAACGTTACGGCGGTGGTGTTTTTTCTGTTTTGCCTAAACTGCGTTTTGATCATGGATTACCTAGGTACGAGTTGAGGAGATACTATAGAGTGGTTCAAGTGGATCTGTATACAATAGTGGGATAACTATTAGGCAAACACCGCCATCTTGTGCTCAATGTAAACTCAGACAGGCGACTGTTACCATGAGGAACTAAAATATGTACATGACCAGCCTGAGGGGTGAGCGACGTATGCAGCCGCAAATTCGAGCCTTTTGCAAGGACATAAAATAAAGAGTCCTCAACTATGAGTCTTTGTCATGGATGTGTAAAAATGTATTACATTCTTCCCTCCTGATTTTAATATTGAAAGTAATCTTCCAAATAACGAGGTGGGCATCGACATGTCTGTGTGACACTGGGCTGGTACATTCTGTACGGGCTGGTTGTATCTGGCGATACGTCTGAGGACGTGGATGGTGTATCTTGCAACTCCTTTGATTACCTGATTTATTCTAGCATCATGGGTGATAAGCCTGATAATGCAGATTGAGTATCTTGTGACCCGATTGATTCTGTGATTCTTTGTAGTGCCGTGGGTGGCGCTTCTGAGATGTTTTGTGATTTACCCATGGGAGCAAGCTTCTGCAGTGAGACGGTCTATTCTCTCCCATCTGGAAGACGAATATAAGCATATTATGGGTTGGCCTCAATGAGCTCCACTTTGTCGTCTAATGGTCCATAACTCCATATTTACTTGCCCTAAAATTTTGTCGTGCCCATACCCTGGCGTGGCAAGCCCCTCCGGTAGAGAAGTGCCATTGGAGCTACGTCGAGGATGTCTGAACATACAGTTGTGAGGAGTCACATAAGCGATCTAATAGCATGTAAAGCTTCTGGCAGTACCAATTCCCACTGGCGAACATCATCTGCTTAGTTCGAAGGGCTAGCTGAATGGTTTTCCAAATTGTAGCTTTACCTCTGGGGTTGAATGCAGAGGAACGACTTGCTACTATTCCATTCTTCATGAGATAAGTCCTTAGTTTCTCAGACATGAAAGAGCTTCCTTGGTTGGAGTGAACATAGCAAGAAGTTCCAAATAAGGGAAATTACAGCATTCGACATTTGATGATGGAGGCTGATGATGTATCTTTACACAGAAATCCGAATGGAAATCGTGAATACTCGCCTACCACCATTAGGAGATAGCGATTCCCTGAACTGGATGCGAGAGGCCCTTTGAAATCCAGGTTTAGGCGTTCCAATGGGGATGTAGTTTTAATGAGAACGCCTTTGTGCTGCATGAATTTTGGTTTGATCTCACCTCACACAGCACCTGGTGACTTCTCGGATCTCAGTAACTGAAAAAGGCAGATTTTTGCTACGGATCCAGTGAAACATGCGAGTAACTCCCGGATGGCAGAGATGCTGTGAAGGCTAGGATGGCTGTTGCTGGTTGTAGCAGAACAAAACGGGAGAATGCATCTGCCACTTTATATTCATGTCCCGGCCTGTACACAATGTCAAAATGGTATGAAAGTAACTCAATACGGCAATGCTGGTTTTTTTATTTTATTTTTTTTATTCTTAATTTTGTTCTTGATTTTGGAATTAAACATGAAAGAGACAGATTTTTCGTCTGTGATTATTTAAAATGGTCTACCAAGTAGGAAGCGTTTTCAGTGTTGAATGGATTCAACAATGGCATAGGACTCTTTTTCAGCAGCCGAATGTCGTTGCTTAGCAGCTGAAAATATTCTGGAGAAAAAAGTGACGGGTTTATCAAGTTGAGTGAGGACTGCGGCAATGGCATGATCTGAGGCATCCATCTAGACTACTGACTCTTCATTTTCATTTATGTGATATGAATGGCAGGTGATGCCACTAGTTTCTTCATCTCTTCGAATGCCTTCTTCCAGGGGAAATGTCCTGCTGTGTACAAGAGGACGAATTTTCTCAGAAAATTGTTTAACGAATTGTCAAATCGAAAACTGACAGTTTACAATTGACAATAGAGAACAGCCGAAAAAGGAATCAGCCGAGGTTTCAGCTTGCAGTTGCGACCCCATTCCCAGAGGGAACGCAGACACGTGCAAAGGCGATTGTCAGCAAATTAAATGGAATGGCGTGATGTCAAAAATGAGGTTAAATTCCCCCACTATATTTCGCAACCAGTGAGGAGGGAAGGAGAAAAATTAAACCCCTGATGCATACGTCACAACTCGTAGCCAATGGACATTCGAAGCGAATCACCGAGGACTAACTGGAGGGAGAATCGAATACAACGATTGGATTTAGAAATTTAGGGGATTCGTGCACGCCCACAAGAAAAATACAAAACCGTTTGACGACCGGAGCTCGGGGTCGTGCCGTAATAGCTGTTGCCCAGTACACAAGGCCTAAGTGAGGAGCAGTCTAGGAAGCCGATCAACTGCAGCCCCTTGTTCTTCGACGCCCGCAGTTTACCATCCCCCAAGGAAGGGAGATCGAAGACCAGCCCGGACCAAATAGCCCTGGACCACGCCGCTGGAGGGAAATTCCCAGATCTGAAAGAAAAGCCGTTCACCTGGCCAGCACGGTAAGCCTTCAACCTCTAAACACACCAAGTAGTTTCTCTGACTCCCATTTCAAGCCCGCCTAATACTCCGGGAGAGCGCTCCGCAACATTCCTCGGTCGCGTCGCGTTCCGAAAAGTCACCCGCGAAGCGTTAGGGTAATTTTGGAGGCATTAGGTAGGGACCTAGATTGTAGGGGTTAGAGTATAAAGAATTACAGTTGTGTTAAGTACAAGTTAAACAGTTTTTTGAACATTAAGCTCATAAGTATACGCAAGATTGAGAATGTTTACAATAATAAATATTGATTAACTTTTCCCGAAACTGCCCAATGCTTCAATAATCATTTCACCACCTTTATCACTCTTCCTTTAAAAGCAGTGCAGGAATAGGGAAAACAGAGGGGCTGATATTTTTCTAAACAGATCACACGTCCGGAGGCTGACAACCCCTCGTGACGGTAAAGAGGTTTAAATAGAAGGGACAGGGGCTCATGCTCATCCCCCCTAGTAAATGAAAACCTCACAAGTGGTGGAGGCGCGGTTTCGACCGAGTTAGGCCCCAAACATAATTAATTTATTGAAAAATCTAAACGAAATATTAAAGTTGAAACCCAACAATAGTAATTGTAGGTTAAAAAACAGCCTAATTACAATCAACCATATTTCTTATCCCCGAAATAAAAATTAGGAAGTTAATTAACAAGTAGCGCGAGAGAGGATAAACTTAATAATATAGATGTATGTTAATAATATAAGACGTATGTAAGCAACTAGTATAAGGTATATCTACAATAAGATATTTTTGCATGAACATTAACCGAAATATTACCTATATATTGTATTTTGTCAGTAACACATGTTTTTGTTGTCATAAACATACCAAACATTAGGGTTGCCACATTATATAACCACCAAAACGAAACACCCGAGAAAACTTTTACAAATCAAAAGCCTGGGAAAACGCTGGTATTGAGAAAAATAAAATAAAACTAATCTAACACATAAATTGGAAACGGTAATTGAATTATACGTACATAAGAGGACTGGGACAATAATATAACGACAAATTAACAATGAAACATGCAAAATAACTTACCGACGGCATCCGTAGACAAAGGTCAAAATTCACTCACAGCGAAATCGTCAGAAGGGAAAGAAAAAACATCAATTCTCATCCAACTAATTTGGAAACTCATAAAACGACATAGCGACCCAACAACAAAACTAGGCAGAATAGGCCACGAACGAGTAAGTGACCTTACCAAATTTGCATTATTCGCCGGAATTTTAACACCAGAAGACACACAAAAAACCAGGGACTACGTACGTGCCACAATAAAAAGCTGGTGGAACCACCCAAAGTTCGATACATTACAACAAATCAACCGCACATTAAATATTGCAAGGTACGACTGTGAGCTAGCGGAAGCAAAATTACTAGTGGAAAGACACACAGACTTAGTTATCTCCAATCTACCCCAAACACAATTGGACGAGTGGTCAGCCACCAAACAAGCTTACGTCAATTGCTTAATAGACCAACATAAATACACCCCAACTGGATCAGAAAATAGTACGGATAACGAGATAAGCTCCGAAGAGGAAGAGGAAAGCCTGGAAGAGGAAGAACACATAAAGTCGGACACAGAAGAAATGGCCCAGGAAATTCGACCGAAACTCACCCCGAGATACTATTCGGGAGAGGGAGAAGACCCGGAAAGCTATTTCTGCCACTACGACCGCATAGCAAATTCACTCAGATGGACCGATAGGACAAAACTGGACATGTTACCGTGCTACTTACTGAACACAGCACAGAAACACTACGAAATGCTAGCGGCAAGCACAACTCCGCCCACAACCTTCCAGGCATGGAAAGAAGCATTCATAAATAGATTCAGAGACCCAATGTACAGGGAGAAATTAAGAACTATGCTATACTCACGACGTCAGAAACCGAATGAATCCCCACGTACATTCATTGCGGAAACAAGACAACTAGCATATGAGGTAGACCCAGCCATGTCGGCCGAAGAAATAACGCGCATAATCCAAATGGGGCTTACAGAACAATACACGGCACTAATAGCAGGACATGACAAGTCAACTATTGATGCAATAGAACAGGCAACTCAGCGAGCGGAAATGTCATTACAGTACCTTGGCATGAGAAATAAGAATGACCCTACTGATCTCGAACAACAAGTGAACAAATTACAGAGACAAATAAACCAACTAACCCTAGAAAACAACACACGAGGGAAGATACACCAGAGAGGACAAAATTTCAGCCATCGAGGAATATATAGAGGAACAGGCAACAATTATCATAGAGACGGAAACATGCCATACAATGGACCACAGAACAACACATACAGAAGCACCTCCTACAGAAGAGGACCATTACAACCAAGAGGAAACTATATAGGAAGAAAATATAACTACTCGTATCCACGAGGAGGATACACAACCGGATACCACGGGAATGGACACCAAAATCAGGGAAACACCTACCACAGAGGGAGTGACAGAGGAAGATTCCCTTTCAGGGGAACCAACACTGACCGCGGGCAGCACAGAAATTATCGTGACAACCACGACAGACAAAATCGTCAATTATACCACCAAAATACATCAAATCACAACAAGACATTCTCGTCAAACCCCCCAAAAAACGCGTAGAGGGCGATCTTGATGTAAAAACCACTGAAACAGGACCGCCCGTGCAGACACAACCAGAGAACATTGAATCATCGTCACAAAAACGAATATATATCCCTCTCTATAACATAAAGCCTACAAAGAACATAGATATAACAATGAACCAACCGAAAATAGAGGTGAGAATAAATAAAGGTCGAATACATGCTTTAATCGACACCGGAGCCGGAGGTTCCATAATCTCAGAAGAGTTATGTAACAAGGATTTAATTATTACGCCAGACCACACGACCACTTTATGGACAGTCACCAACGAACCAATTAGCGTCCTAGGTACAGTACAACACCCATTCACAGTAATGGAAAATAATCGGACAATTGAACACACGTTTTATGTAGTAAAAAAAACGACTGACCAAGAAAGACCACAGCTAATCTTGGGATCGGATTACCTCATACTACAAGAAGCACTAATTAACTACAAAAACCGAACACTAACAATCTTTAATCCCATAATGGAACTTACATTCACATTTCAAGAGGATATGGGACACCTCATGGCAAACCAAATAGGCCAACCCAATATAAAGAAACCGGAGATAATTTATGTACCAAATTACGACCAGGAGATAATCAAACAGCCGGGACAAAGTGGAATTTCAGCACTGAAAAAAGCCTTAAATAAACAGAGCATCAAACCAAATTATAGACAGATCATGGATGAACTACAAATCGTAAATGAACTACATAAAGAATATTGGACACCGCTAGAAATAGCTCAAATAGCCCGGAAAACGGGAGTTAACCTAGCCATCATCATAACACAGCCAAAAACGGCATATTATTATAAATTCAAGAATAGAAAAAATAGACCAACAATCTACTTGCTACATGACCTAGCAAAAAAAGATCATAACTACTGGGCAATTACAACAACTTCAGAAAGGGACCTGGTGGTCAGAGCCGTAAAATTCAAACACACGGATTTAGAAAGACCGACGAAAAATGGACAGGGACGAGAAATTACGCAAAAAATCGCCAAGGAAATTTCAAAAAGGCAAGAAAAGAGAATCAATGCAAAAATACCAGAAAATACGTATAAGGAAGCCGCGAACGAGGAAGAAGACCCAAATTCCAGAAAACTACAATTTACGCTAAAAAACGGAAATGCACCGAACATCAACAAAGATCTATCAGTTGAAGACCACAACGCCATAGTTAAGCTATTAAGAAAATACGAACATGTATTCTTGACCGAACCTGAAGATTTCACGATCGCGAAGGTAAAACCCATCAAAATCAGGTTAACAAATGAAAATCCAGTACAAGTTAAACCATTTAGAAGATCGCCGGCGGAGGAAAAAATTTTGGAACAGGAACTCACCAAATTACAAAATATGGGAATAATTGAAGAATCAGAATCAGAATGGGCATCACCATGTTTTTTGATAAAAAAAACCATCACCCGAAAACAATCCTGAATACCGATTACTGATAGATTACAGGAAATTAAATCAGCAAATATATGTCCCAACAATAAACCTACCGTCCATGGATCAGGTACACGCATTACTAACAAATCAACCTTATATAAGCCGCATGGACGCAGTATCAGCTTATTTCTCGATACCTTTAGAGGAAGAATCAAGGCCGTATACCGCATTTTTTGGACCAACAGGAGTAAAATATCAGTTCCGAAGCCTCCCAATGGGAATAGCCATAGCAAACTACGAATTTTACAAGGCAACACAACAGATTTTTGGAGATATGATAAAAAACCAGGAATTAATCACGTATGCAGATGACTACCTTATGAGTGCCAAAAATATATCACAAATGATGGACCGATTAGAAAAGGTATTGAAAAAAGCGGAACAATTCAACTTCAAAATGAAAATTACCAAAACAGAAATTGCTATGTACGAGACACTAATATTGGGGAAACAATGCGGAAGAAACGGACTACACCCAGATCAGGCAGCAATAAATACGATACAGGCATTGCAAGTACCGAAAACACTAACAGCACTACGTTCGCTAATAGGAACATTTTCATTTTGGAGAGCACACATACATGGATTTGCAAAGATAGTACAGCCACTCATAGATGCCACTAGAGGATTAAAAGAGAAAACAGCACCAATCAAGTGGACGACCGTACAGCAGGAAAGCTTCGAAAATTTGAAAAAAGCAATCATACACAGCCCTGCATTACAGCAATGGAGACCAGATAGGCAGGACATCATCCTTGTGGACGGTTGTAAATACAATGTAGCCGCGATCCTAGCACAAAAGGACCCAGACAGTTCAAAATTATACGTCATACAATTCATATCTCAAAAACTAGATCAGACAACGGGACCTAAAACTGCAACGGAAATAGAGCTAATAGCACTAGCAAATAGCTTGAAGAAATGCCACCATTACCTATTCGAACGCAAGGTCATTGTATACACAGATCATCTTTCTTTAACATACCTAAAAAATTTCAACGAAAAAAGTCCAAAATTACTGAGATTAATACTGGCTATAAAAAATCACGGTAATGTAGAAATTCGACACCTAAAAGGGAGCTCCAACGGACTAGCAGATTATTTGTCTAGAAACCCAATAAGTGACCAAATTTTAGATGAAAGGGAATTGGAACCGCCGTACCTATTACCAGAAATTTATAAAGAGACAAAAACAATAACTACAAGTATGAACGCCGTACTGACTAGATCAAGAACTAGAAATTTCCAACAAAACGAACCCAACGTTGAACAAAATATAGAGGTCCCCGAATGGGAGACTGAATTCCTGAATTCACTAGAAAACGACCCATTCTATCAAGAAATAAAGGCAATAAAAGAAATGGGCAAAAGATCGGCAAAATCAATAATGAAACAATCTAAAAACTACCAATTCGAGGGAAATTACCTATATTACCATCCAAAAAAACGGAACTCCACGCCGAAAATATACGTTCCTCATGCTTATAGAGAAAAGGTATTAAAACAGAACCACGACGACTTAGCACATATTTCTCGAATTTATACCAGAAACAAAATTCAAACGGATTACCATTGGCCAACCTTAACAAAAGACACGGAGGCATACGTAAAAAGTTGCCAAATTTGCATGGAAAATAAAAACAGAGGAGGCAAACCGCCGGGATTACTACAGGAAATAAAACCAGGTGAAAGAGCTTTTGACAGAGTGGAAATGGACCATTTCGGACCAATTCAGAAACCTTCGGGAGGAAAATTTTGGATTCTCTCGATTATTGACACACTAACGCGTTTCATATCGTTACATGATCAAAAAACCGTATCGTCCAAAGAAACAATAAGGGCGGTAGAACAGTTCGCAACTACGTATGACTATCCAGGAATAATACAAACAGACAACGGATCTGCATTCACTAGCAAAGAATTCATAGAATATTTAAACACAAACGCAATCAAACATGTGCGATCAAACGCATATCGGCCATCGGTTCAAGGCATCGTGGAGAGATCAAATCAACGAATAGCACAATACCTACGAATTCACATGAACCATGGGCATACAGATTATGAAATTTTATTAAAACAAGCACAAAAGGAACTTAACACAACGCCCACGAAAGCCCTACGCATGAAAACACCGTTTTATTGTATATTCGGGATGAACGAACATAAGCGCAGCGGTCTCCCAGACAATATGTCACCAGCAAATGAAGTAGAACGACGTAAAAACCAGAATTCTATCCAACTGGAATTACCCAAAACGCATCACGAAAATTTCAGGCGTTTAAAATCAATGCACGATAGAAACAGGACCGACACAAATTATGAAAACGGGGCGTTAGTCCAAACAAAAAACATGTTTCGATCCGAAAACAAGTAAAGTAGCACAAAAATACGAAGGCCCATTCGAAATACATCGAAAAACGGGACCATGTAATTACCAAATCATAGTGCCATATCGTGGAGATACAAAAATCAAAAATTATCATACCTCTCAGCTAAAACGATACTATGAACGTCCAATGATACCAAAAGATAGAATAATGGAGCGCTAAGAATGAAAGAAAAATATGCATGTATCAGAGAATGAATCAGTTTTGAGGCAAATGAGAATGACAGGATTAGAATAAATGAAAGGCTGACGAGCCACGAATGGAAGAAATTGTGTGAAAGGAGAGAGCGAATCATTGAAGATACGAATGGAAGAAATTGTATGAAAAGAGAGAGCGAATCATTGAAGATACGAATGGATGAATAAAAGCATTTGATACATGGATACATGAAATCAAGAGATCGTAATGTAAAATGCGCGAAGAATGCGCGGACAGAGAATAAATAATAATAATTGACAAAGAATAATGAATAATTAATTAATGCGCGGAAGAGAAAAGATAACAAAAAGGAAGTGAGAACAGATAAAGAAAAATACAAAAATGGAGTAATAAAAAGAAGATTAAGAATTAATGCGCGAAAAATGCGCGAATATTGCGCTGGAAAACGAGTAATGAACGTCTAAAGAAACTTGAGAATCTGAGAAAATGAGTGGAGCAAAGGAATCAGTGAAGAGGAAGGAATGATGGACGGGGTATCACGCGGAAGAATGCGCGGAAACAAGGAGATAACCGATTTTTGTGACAATGAGGAAAATATACGAGAGTAAATTAGGTATATAAAGAGGTCGTAATGCATGAAAATATCAGATAGAGGACATTATGTCGAGGGCCACGAATTGTGTGGAATAAAAAAAGGACTACATATAATAATTATATAAGACAACTGAGGGCAATTAGAAATAGCAATCGGGATTAGAAATAACCTTAAGATAGAGAGATATATAACGCAGGAATGGGCTTCCGACTATCAAAAACAGCGCAACCGAAACACAAGAAAATAACCCAGGATCTAAGACGACTACCAAAATAAAACTATTCAATGAATATCAAAAACGCCATAAAGAGCTTCTATTAGGAACAAACCTCACATGGTACACACACGACACCCACACTCACGAGTACACATTAACTACAACGCGCCCGGATCACAACTGAAGTACCAACACTGTAACTCGCCAGCTCCACGATGAGCCGAACCGCAAAGATCAGCGAAACAGCTTCTCAGAATCCCCCCTCATAGATGCAACTAGGAGGCGACAATATATAAAAAAAAAAAGGAGACAAGCAACAGTAACGAACAAAGAAAAAAAAAATGAGTAAGCGCTGAGGCGTTAACATCTCACGAATTCGAATTACGGCGTCACAAGACTGGGAGGATCAAATTCTTGTAAACTAGCAAAACGAACAATAGAGATAGGTAACAGAAAATGGATTTCTGTTACAGAGGACAGAAATAATACAAGGACGGACAGAGAGAAAGAATCACGAAATGAGGCACCTCTCAACATACGTGATCCTTGCATGCATGAACTTCAGGACGATTCAGGCAGACTTCACATGTGAAAAGGTATCAACAACAAATTTAGCTCACGAACAAACGCTAGGGGAAGTGAATCAACAAAAAGGCACAGCGCGTTTCTTAACCTTCCTAAACGTCACAGCCTTAATAAAAGCGGCCGATGATATCGTCCAACAGACAGAAGACTTCCGAAAAATATGTTCAACAATACATGATCAAATCCGGCCAAAACATCAGTTCAACCAAAGACAATGCACGGAAAACATAAGGCAGTTTGCTAATCATCAAAATTTGAACACAGCAGTGACAAAAGTCACAGATCAATTAATTATACTAAACAGCTTCACGGCACCTACGAAAAATAGACAAAAACGTGGATTAATAGACATGGTGGGAGAAGCAGACAAATTCTTGTTCGGAACGATGGCACAGTCGGATTACGAATTTATAAATGGAACTCTAATAAAACTAACAGCACAACAAAATCAGATTTTAAAACATGAACACGACATAATAGGATACGTAAATTCAACGATGCACGTGATGCTTAAAGACGCGAGAGCGGCTTACGCCCAGCTCAACTCAAATCAAGAAACATTAATTAAACAATTACAACAAGACACGACGTACATTGAAACAAAAACATTGATCAGCACAATTTACTATCAATTAATTATTGCACTACAAAACATCAGGGAAAACAATGACGAATTTCTTGATTTTTTCACGTTCGCAAAATTAAACACACTAGGAGAGAAATTAATTCAACCTAGCAACATAAAATCGCAGATAGGAAACATTATGACCCAAATTCATAAAAATTTAACACTACCGTACATAATATTAAACACAGACCACGAGATAATGCAGTTATTACGAATAGCGAAAGTATCGTATGCACACACCAGCGACGGAATTTATGTAGAAGCCCAAATGCCGATCATCGTCAAAGAATCAACATTAAAATTAGTACAATACACCCCAATTGCTCACACAACTACGAAGTACCAAAACAACACGGAGATCTTTGAATATAAAGTCACTAAACACGAATTATATATCCATAATCTAGGACAAAAAGATAACACCTACATGGGAATTTCAGAACAACATGTAGAGCGCCACTGTACACGCACACACGAGCAAAATTATATATGTAATCTACACACCGATTTCAACTATTTCCAAAGAGGGGACCCAATGACAAATGACACGGAAATAAAGTTTTTCCAACTAGAAAAACCATACCTGCATTCCATAATCAATGAAGGAACACACTTTTTCCTATACGCCCCACTAGGCTCAAGAATAACAGTCTACACGGAGCAGACAATAAAATCAATTGACGTCCAAGGAACATATAGGATTACATGCTTTGCAACCTGCCAAATGAACATTAATGGGGAAGTTTTCCAACCATACGAGCAATTAATTCGAGCGAATTTCATCAAAAGCTTCACGTACATAAAAGGAAACATATCAGAATTACCTTTAAATTTCACCAAAATTAGGTTCCAACAACCAAAATACTCAATCAATCACCCGGAAAATCACGACCCATTTGAACACTTTGCAAAATCAATTAATGAAATACCAACGTTACAAAACCCAGTAGACATAACGTGGGATACCTTAGTCAGCCAGCATTTACCCAAAACAAACACGGGAATACTGGTTATTACACTAATCGCAGTTGCGGCAATAGTTATTTACTTAAAACGCAACAAATCTCAGACCAATCAGACACAGCCAATCGTGGTCCAGCAACCACAGATCATACAAGTAACCAGACGGATAGAGGCGATAGAAACCTAGAAAAATTAAAATGATTAAGTCATAGCTACCCACATTTAATTTTACAGACCATGACATACAGACACGCACGACCACAGACAGGAAGTCCACTGCTGGTAACAATAAATAAACCAGATTTAAATAGAATAAGCTATAAAAAGGGAATTAATAATAGGGTAATGTATGGTAGTAAATAAGCATTTATTAGGATTTATATGCTGGTAACAATAGATAAACCAGATTTAAATAGAATAAACTATAAAAAGGGAATTAATAATAGGGTAATATATGGCAGTAAATATGCATTTATTAGGATTTATATCCATTGTGGGTAACAAGAAATAAACTAGATTTAAATAGAGTAAATAAAAAGGGAATTAATATTAGGTTAATTTATGGCAGAAAATAAGAACTCACTATGATACCTATGTTGAAATATATGTAAAGGAAAAGTTTATATTAAGAAAAAAAAAAAAAAAATGTCAAAATTTAATACTGTAAAGTAACATTCTAAAACCTTGTATCTTTGTATCAAGATAAACAGCTAACAGAAAAGACCTCCTAGTGTAAAGTCCTCCCATTTTTCCAGTGCCGACAACCCGGAACCAAACGTGCGATTGCTAACGGTCCAAATTTTGCTCCGAACGCAAAATTTCAAAAAGGAGGGGGAAATTGTCAAATCGAAAACTGACAGTTTACAATTGACAATAGAGAACAGCCGAAAAAGGAATCAGCCGAGGTTTCAGCTTGCAGTTGCGACCCCATTCCCAGAGGGAACGCAGACACGTGCAAAGGCGATTGTCAGCAAATTAAATGGAATGGCGTGATGTCAAAAATGAGGTTAAATTCCCCCACTATATTTCGCAACCAGTGAGGAGGGAAGGAGAAAAATTAAACCCCTGATGCATACGTCACAACTCGTAGCCAATGGACATTCGAAGCGAATCACCGAGGACTAACTGGAGGGAGAATCGAATACAACGATTGGATTTAGAAATTTAGGGGATTCGTGCACGCCCACAAGAAAAATACAAAACCGTTTGACGACCGGAGCTCGGGGTCGTGCCATAATAGCTGTTGCCCAGTACACAAGGCCTAAGTGAGGAGCAGTCTAGGAAGCCGATCAACTGCAGCCCCTTGTTCTTCGACGCCCGCAGTTTACCATCCCCCAAGGAAGGGAGATCGAAGACCAGCCCGGACCAAATAGCCCTGGACCACGCCGCTGGAGGGAAATTCCCAGATCTGAAAGAAAAGCCGTTCACCTGGCCAGCACGGTAAGCCTTCAACCTCTAAACACACCAAGTAGTTTCTCTGACTCCCATTTCAAGCCGCCTAATACTCCGGGAGAGCGCTCCGCAACATTCCTCGGTCGCGTCGCGTTCCGAAAAGTCACCCGCGAAGCGTTAGGGTAACTTTGGAGGCATTAGGTAGGGACCTAGATTGTAGGGGTTAGAGTATAAAGAATTACAGTTGTGTTAAGTACAAGTTAAACAGTTTTTTGAACATTAAGCTCATAAGTATACGCAAGATTGAGAATGTTTACAATAATAAATATTGATTAACTTTTCCCGAAACTGCCCAATGCTTCAATAATCATTTCACCACCTTTATCACTCTTCCTTTAAAAGCAGTGCAGGAATAGGGAAAAACAGAGGGGCTGATATTTTTCTGAACAGATCACACGTCCGGAGGCTGACAACCCCTCGTGACGGTAAAGAGGTTTAAATAGAAGGGACAGGGGCTCATGCTCATCCCCCCTAGTAAATAAAAACCTCACATATACATTGCGCTTGTTCAATCTGTTCTGCAATATGGAATTTTAGCGGAGGGGGTACTTATACCAATCTCATTTAGAAAAGATAAATTTAACGCAGAGAGCGATAATAAAAATGATAATGAGGACACCCCAAACCTACCTAACTGTCCGTTTATATGAAGAGCGTCCTCATGAATATTTCAGATCTGCTTATAAAAGAAAAATATTTGAATGGCTAATCAAGATTGAAGTCGTAGAAGCAGAAAATACAAGCTTCAGTATGTATGCATAGCAGGTGAATGGAAAAAAAAAATAATTAAAAAAATAAATAATAATAATGAGTTGGTGTTGGACTTGATATGTTGTTGTTTTGTTCATATCACATGTTCATTGCAATTATATGTTCGTATTTATGTACTATAATATTTATATAAGTAATGTCGTGTATGTGTATGTTTAATATGGTGTAGCATTTATAAATCAAGGTATAAGATATTTATTTTCGCTCAGCGTAACTCTTGTTGGGCGACACGGGCTTCAACGCCTCATGCCCAAACAATAATATTGTTTTAGATATAGCATGAATGTTAAATTATGTGTTGTACTCATAAAAATTAAATAAATAACTCATCTAGATTGTTTCCAAAAAGAATTTTATTCTAATTATCGCTATAGCATCTCCTTAGTCCAAAAAGCAATTTTGACAATGTTCACTCATAAAAACACTGTTCTCATTAACACTCGCGTCAACTTTTTTCTGTCAAAAGTCTAGTCCATATAGGATCGATTAGATGAACGTACAGCAATCTGAAATCATGAAACGTAGATATCTAAAAAGTTCCAGTCATGCGGCATGATCGTATGAGCGAATTTTCGTATATTATCGTATTGTCGTATCGTATTAAATTGTTTATAAATTTGAGCTTTTTGAGTGCGAGAAATTGTTAATTATTCATTTTATGGTAGAAAACGTATTCTAAATGATAATCTATTCAAATATAGGTTTTGCATTTCTAGCTTTTTGCAGTTTTTATCGATTTTTTAGCAAATTTTAATGAATTTTAAGTACATTTTTCAGCATAATTTTGTACATAAATTTTTTAATGTTCTATTATACAATTAATAAACTTTATTTGAGCAATATTCTACCAAAAAATATACATTTAACGATGTTTAGTCTTTTTTGCCATTTCTAGTGATTTTTCAATTACTTTTTTGAAATATGACCAATTAAATGTGCTCAAAAAGTGCTTGCCAACGAACTCATCTGTTAGTTTGGAAAGCTTGATTTTTTGGCGCAAGAACGGAATTTTCATCTCAATCCTAAGGATTAAGGATATATATATATCGTCATGAAAACAATGCCCATTCATATTTTTTCTGTAATCAAGCTTAATCAGCGAAATATCAGAATTTTTGCTTTATTCTTTATATTTGTGAAATTTTTTTTCATCCATTAATTTACATATATAGTTCAGTAGAACCAGATAGATATTATATATATTCGTTTCAGAATGCCTCAAAAAGGATTTTAATGAAGTAATTTTTCAAAAATTTTTATAAAAAAATTTTCCGAGCCGTTGCAAGCTTCATTTTCTACAAAAATTTGCTAAAAGTACAGTGTCCTTCTATTAAAAGTTTCGAAAATTTGATCTTTGAAAATGTCAAACCTTGAATTCCATCCCTCGGGATCGACCTAAGGTTCCGATGCCGAGGTATCGGGACCACATATGGTCGATGTGTGAATTTTTAGCCGAATTCATCAAACTCCAGTAGATTAGGAAATAACTAGGTACCTAGAGAGGAGGGGCCAGTTTGACACCTTAAGAGAAATTTTGACTTTGACAAGCAATAAATTAAGTTATGTTTTTTCGTTTGTTTAAACTTTAATCATACATCTATTGCTGTATCAGGATGTCCTCAAACTGCTCAGTATTGAAAAAATCACTAATTGAAGCCACAAAACATCATAAATTCATTTTTTCGAAATCGACTTTTTGACCCAGTAATTGACAGCCAAATGTTTAGTTGCACCTGTTATTGACACCCCATGATTGACACAGCAGTTCTTCTTCAATAAATGATTCCGTGTATCAAAAAAACATTTATTTCAACATTTTATAAATAAATTGAGTATTTGAACTTAGTTTTAATAATCTAAATATAAAATTAATACTAGTATTCATAAAGACAAAATCACCATACGTTTCTAATGGTAATCTTGCAGCTTGTGAGTTACTATGTATTTATATAAATATAAAAAATAAAGAACGAATGACAAGAACGAATAGAGATCCATATTGACAGCACTTTGAATCACTGAGGATAGCATCAGTTTGGGGACTAGTAATTGGCATTTGCATTTTCACATGTCATTCTTTCCAAAAAAATGATAGCATAAACGCAATCTACAAAAAAAAAAAAAAAATAAATAAAAATAAAAAAATAATAATAATAATAAATAAATAAAATTGAGAAAAACCATAGTAACAATCGAATTTGAAAATGCGGAGGACATGGTGAAGCAAAATAAAACACTTACCTCCTTAGCGAAATCATTAGAAATAGCACCAAACAAATGACAACCCGAGGTTCTGTTTGTAACCTTCTCCAGATTTCACGAAAACTCGTCTGAAACCTTTTCTCGCCTTTATACTTCACTGAGAAGGTATTTTGTTTCAAAATTCAAAAGGATCAACCCCGTAAAACACTTTTATGCTTCAGGGGTTAGTATAGTACGATTTTGACATATTCCAGTAGCTGGAGCATCTTACGTACACATTTTGGCCGAGTTATAATTCTGTGCTGATTTTTACAGTCTTGCTGAGAAGTTTAAGCTGTGGAGCCAAGTTGTATTCTTAATACAACGGCCGTAGGAATTTTCAAAAAACTAACTCATCTGACCCCTGGAAGTGGGTTCAGTTTAGAACAAGCACTTTTTTCGTGTCAATGTTGATAGTATTTCTTAAGCTTCGCTAGTGGCAGTTTGTTCAATTTTTCTAATAAGAAGAAGGATTGAAAAAACATTTTCGCCAGATGTATCGTGGAAAAATTCTAAAAAATGAGAATCATATTAAAACAACAAAATGTTTTTATTTCTCAATATAAAAATGTAGTCTCTAAAATAGTATTTTTTAATCAGTAGGTCTCTCTTTGACAATCAAATCTTCAGGTCCTGAAACAACTGAACTTAACTTGAATAAAGGAACATTACTTAGCAAAAAAATGTTGTCACATGGTATTGGGATTAATTTCTCCTAAATAAGTTCTGCTTAGGTATAGGTACATGAAATTATGAAAAAATTGTTGTTGGCTGAAAACAGAAAAAGTTTAACGTAAACCTGAACGGAAAATCTGGACTCCAAATTTGAAAGAGAACAATTAAAAAAGAACTCAACACTCAAAAGAGCTTAACTGGAACTCAAAACTTAAAACAAGATATAATTACAACTGTTGGTACCGCAAACCCAACTCGAAAGGACGAGTCACTCAAAATAGGTATAATTAGGTAAAATGGATCCTCATATACGTACTACGGTTACACATAACATAATGAGTTGCATTGCATTTTGATCCTAGATTGTTTGTTAATAACTGGGGTACTTACTCGTTGCTCCAAAAAATGCTGGAATGGCACACTATCAACAGATGTCTCCTCCTTGTAAAAATTTGAAAAAAACTAAGTTGTTGCAATAACTTGCTCTTGTTCAGGTTACGTTCAACATGTAGAAGAAATGAACCACTGCTGCCAACTGGTAAAAGGGCCCTATTGGTGATGATAATGCCTTCATTATTCAAAACTGTCGGTATTACTGTAAATTGGAACGTTTCTTTTGGAAATCGTGTTTTGTACTAATTTCACTCGACGTACCAAAGTGAACCCACTAGACGGTACATATTATTCAAACTTTTTGGTGAGATGTCAATCACTGGGTCCTTGTCGAACACTGGTCACTCCACCCTAACTGACGGATTTTGGTTTATTTTTTAAAATTTTGTCTTTAGAATTCACGTATTGTGAACTTAAACCTGCAAATTTTGAGGGAGTTAGAGGTGGGCTCTTCGAATTCTATTCTTGGTCGATTAGAAAAAGATTCATTATTGGATATAACAAACCAAAATTCATGATGGGAAAGAGTGTTTAGCCCAGCGCCCCCGAAGTTTTCTTTATCGCGCCCACTTTAGTCCGCAGTAGGGTTGCCAGATCCAATTTAATTTAAAGTATCCTACTTTATTTTTCTTCAAAATACTGTATACTTAACAAAAATTTTAAAGTAGACCAAAATACTTTATATTTGAAACGAAGATGAAAAGTTAAGCCCCCAAAACTGCTTACTAGTGAGGGACAAGGTTCCCATACCTACTACACCAGAACTACCCACCTGCATGGACGAAAATTGGTCTAGGGTCGCTCACTTATACTCGAGAAGTTGAGAAGGCTGACCATTTCCCGCTGGGCGCTCAACCTCATACACCACAACAACATCAACGAACGGTTCAATGATTTCTGTTTACTTTTTGGATGTCATCTGTCATGTATTGTGATACCCTGGGTCTGTTCTGTATGTGATACCTATGTGATGAGGGTTCCTTAAGCTATTTTGGTTATTTTTAATGAGTATGTGCCTATATACGATGTTGTTTGGTTAAACTAGTGGAAAATGACTCCCAAAAGAAAGACTCGGTTTTTTTAGAACCTCTTCTTCTTTAGCTGTGTCATCGGTACTTGTAGGAATAGGTTGGTAGATCCTACACCTTGTGTGTAAATGCTGAATGAAAAATACCTTAGTGTGTAAGTCGAGAACGTTAACTTTAATGTATACTTTAACTTTCATTGAAATACTTTACTTTTCCTTGATTGCAGCCAGGATATACTTTATATGATCCGAAAAAATCTGGCAGCCCTAGTCCGCAGCACCATGTTTTGAAATTGGCGGCAATAGAGTAGTAGTGACCTCTCGCGTCTTTCTGGCGGACTAGTAGTTGTGGCGGACACCGCTAGATAGCTCTAAGTGGTAGACAGCATCCCCGTGCGGGGCGGCCTCGGGATTGATTCGACGCTCCTGCGAAGAAAAGTCGTCTGCGGGTGGTAGGTGGCGACTCGAAGGGTTCACCCTCCCTCGTTCGCCGCGCATGCGCACCCGCTCGCCTCGTCCGCAGGGGTGAAGTCGGCAACAGCCCTTCCAGCTCCGGCCGGCTCCTCCGTACCTCAGTTTACACCTCCGCGCCTCTCAGTCCGGTACTTTGTGTCGCGGGGTTTGTGAGTGCTCGGTGCCGCCGCGTATCTTTTGTCGTATCTTTTTGTCTCGTATCGCCGGCTCGACGTATCTTTTGTATCGCTCTCCTACCCTTCTGCCGATCGCCTCTCTACCACAGTAAGTCCACATTAACTCAATCAAATCGCCCTCTGCCCCCATCAGCAGATTCACGCCGGTTCATCAACAACAAAACCCCAACTGTAAGCCCTGAAGTAGTCAACAACGACTCGCCGAAACTCGGCCAAAAAATACGTTGATATTTCCTCTATTGAATTATTCACCACCTCTTGAGTTGATCTCAGCCGCTTCTAATAACAACATTCAAGTTCAAGTACCTACTTTACCCTCGATAACCCATTACCTCCTATATTTCCCTCTACTCCTCATATAACCTCTTCATAGAATCATTCTCTTTGATAACTGACACTGCTTTATTCATTGGGTTTCTTGTTTGACCGCCCCCTCGTGCTTTTCAAAGCTCAATATATCAATGGACCGGGTTGAACTTCTCAAGTGGATGCTGGGGGTGGCGTGTGGGTCCAAGTCGACCAGCCACCCTCTTGACTTCTGATAAGCTATCACATCGCCTACTCCATTCATTCGATCATTCCTCTTGTGAAATTAACGCTTAATCATGTACTTCATTGTTTACGCTTCATGTTTGTTAACATTATTATTACATCTTCTTTACATTAAATTTTCTCAATTGCATTCTTATTGTCTAAAAATGCTTACATCAAATAATGATGTGTAGTTTTATGGGAGATCAATTTATTAATAACAAATCTATACAATCTATACTTGTTTCTTTATATTTTACTGCGTATCATGCCAGCTAGTCAGGAATCGTAACTTGTTTGTTTGGACCTTGACGGTGGCATGAGTACATACCTACCGCTCTCTGCAGAAACTATTACCTATACCTACCCTAAGTAAGTAGACAGGTAGTTGTTACCAACCTACGTAAAAGTAGGTGCTTGAACTGAGCACTCATTGTTAGGTACCATTGACAAACCAATGATTTAGTTCTGATAAGCGACATCTTTCGTGAATTCTGCTGGTGGTTTTCGTAGGGCAGTAGGTACCATGGTAGTTGTATACAGTAGTTTTTATGGAATGTTGTGCTGTAATATAAACTCAATATAGATATTATTAGTCTTTCGGATACTGTAATAATTATAATATATATTTACATACCTAATAATCTTTCCAACTCCTGATTACCAAAGTTCCAGTCATGCAGCATGATCATATATGAGCGAATTTGAGTAAATTATCATATTATATTTATGTTGAGTTGTTTTGAAATTATATATTTAAGTGGGATTGCTAAAAAAAAATGGAGTACTTCGGAGTGCAATAAAATTTGTAACTATCAATTTTATGTCAAAAAAATTTATTCTAAATAACACGTTTATTCAAATAAAGATACTGGGGTTTCAGCATTTTTGCAGTTTTCATCGACTTTGTAGCACAAAATAATGAAATTTAACTACATTTTTCAGCAGGTTGTTTTGCATCAATTTGTTAAATGTTATATTTCTGAGTTGATAAACTTTTGTTGAGTATTAGAAAATATAAATTCCACGATTTTTAGCCGTTTTTTACCAATTGAGGGATATTTTTATGCGGCTATCTGAACATTTTATTGTGCTCAAAAATGCTGTTCATCGAACTTCCTTTCTTTGGGAGCCTTATTTTTTGGAGTAATGGTCTGGAATGAGACACACACACACCACACAGTGACGGGCCAGTGGAGGGGGTCCAAGTAATTGAATGCGTGGGCCGCAGGGTGTCCGAGGACCATCCCTCAGAAGAAATTTGAATTTTCAACGGAAAAAACCACATTTTAACGAGATTTCGACGAACTAAGCAGTGCTTCTACACATGTAGAAATAACCTTAAAATGCTTAATTTAAAATTCAATTTACTTTAGCTTAGTTTGTATTGTTGAGAAACTAATACATTGAATACACTCATTTAAATACTTTAAAATCATTTTGTTGAATAGTTATGTTGTTCAGCTTCTTTTGAATGTAACTAATTAGAATACAGCCTAGTTTATTTCTTTTTCAGTCTTTGGGCAAGGTAAAATGAAATATTAAAACAACTTTCCATGGAATAAGTTTAACACCATGGGTATAGTTCCGTATGTGTCCCCATTTTTTCATTTTTTGACAGGTTAATGATAGATTTACATTGGTTTGATAGTGGGGACACTTATGGAACCATACCTGAATTATGATTGAAAAGGTAAAAGTAAAAAAACGAGATGTGAACGAGGTAACTCATCGCAATCATTCAAGCTGTTTGCAATAACTTGTGAAAAGAAGGGCACATTATTTCTTTATTGAAGCATGCGAGGGCTTCGATGGCATTGATCTTTTTGAAGGTTTTGCCATCCTTTTTGAAAGTTCTTGGGAAGGGGGGGGGGGGGGTCAGGATTGCTTGGAGTCAATTATGCTTTTAAATTGAAAAAAAATACAAACTTATGTGGAGACACACATATAGTCGAGAAAGTTTTGTCATTTCTGAATATATGTCTGTTGCCACATAAATTTGTATTTTTCTCAATTTAACATCATAATTGATTCCAAGCAATGTGACCAACCATAACTGGTCATAGCAAGATGAACAAGGAGGACTCCCCCATTTATAAATATATAAATAAAGCCACCTCTTACAAATTATGCTCTGATGACCGCACAGCAAAACTACAATAATATTGTATATACTTATTTATTTGTATACTTATATACTTATATTACTTATATACTTATATACCTATACTGTATATTATACTACATACTAAGAGACGTCTAAGATATCTCACCCTCAACCGATCATAAAACTCATAGACATCATAAAACAAAGAACCTGGCTACTTGACAGGTACCATAAAATATCGCAGAATAAGTAGTAGGTAGGTATCACTTGGATTATCACCGTGCTTAGAAGGAGTTGATGACCGTTCTGCTCGCTATGTCGACAGGTAAACTACCTCATCGATTCGCAGGTACCTACTAGCAACTTATTTGTGTCCGAATGCGGGGCTCTACCTCAAATGCGGGACACATTTGGGTGGACGGGACTTCGAAAAACCAGGACTGCTCTGCCAAAAGCAGGACATGGTCACCTAAACGTTCTGGCTGCCTCATAGTTTAATCCAATCTTTAGGGACTCAACATTACGTTGTATTCCCAACAAAAGTTCCTCCAACATATTTGAAAATATATCGGTTCCTAACGGATTTTCACTTTTACATCTTTTGCTATCGAGTCTGCAAGGCCGCGGAAGCTTTGTTATTACTTTCGAAATGAAAACAATTGTTTGCTCCAAAATCAAAATTTCCACTCGCATTTTGCGTTTCATGGCCTCCTAACAAATTAGGTTTCGTTCCTGTCTGTCCGTCCGTCTGTCTGTCCACATTAGAGACTTTTTGCAGCCACCAAGAGGCGGCCTACTACGGTACCGTATTCAGCGAAATGGTTAATGCGCATGCGCGACGTACAAACAGCCGGGCGTCTCGTCATCACACGCCGTGCAAAACCGCAATCCTACGTTCTTCCATGACGGCTTTTCCACGACGAGTTCACACCGTGTTGAGCTACCTGACCTGACATTTTATGAACAGTACCATTACTTATTTACTTTTTGTCGGTGTCTCAGTCCTCAGTGTTACATTTTCGATTTACTTTTTCATTCATTTTCATATATGATCTTACCTTATCATATAGGTATATAATATAACATCATACCTATACATATGACCGTTCTGGTTGAGGTACGGCTCAAACTATTGAATAAAAAATAAAATAAATCGTCACATACTCGTAGTAGTCTGTATCATGTAATTACCGCATCAAATAGGTATATCATCCTACCATTTTTCGATAATGGATGAACCCAATCGCCTGCTTTGGCTTTTCAATGAAGGGTTGATTAATGGAGGGGATATGGACGAAGCTTTTGATAGACATATCACAGTTATATGTGGAGAGGAGGGTTCCGGCGTGAGAGGTTTGGCGAGTTCAGCTCAGAGCAACTGACGGATGAAGAGATCGTTTTAATGTTAAGATCTCAATGGGAGCACCTACCTCTAATGCATAAATTTATTGGGAATACAGATGGAAATCATACTGCCTGGATGATACCGGATATTTCAGTTTGAATGAAGAATATGTTCAGTTGACGGGTATGAAGAAACTATAGGTAGGTACCGCTCACAAACAACTTCTCATTTTAAGCGAATGTTGAAAAATATTTACAGCTATACTCAACTGCATTTGTTCTGATTTTAATTGGCTGATTTATTTGTTACCTTGGTTGTCCGATTTGGAACCAAGGTATAATCGGAATGTCAGTTGAACAGCAAAGAGTAACAAAAGACTGGCTGCCTTTGACTTCAATGGTTCAGCCATTTAATTTTCATAAACTTCAAGCTTTAAGTCACGCTAAACGTCACTTCTACGGTCGTCGCGGTTTTCACAAAACCGTGCGAAAACTGTTAGCATCCATGTGCTCGCCTTATCTCGGGGACTACGGTTTCGTTCACGGGACGACTGCAAAAAGTCTCTATTTCCTCGTAACAGCCGTAACTTCCACAATTTCTATTAGATTTCAATGAAATTTTCAGGAATAGTGTGGGTTTAGCCCTGGATGGTCCACTATTAGTTTCATCATGATTCAATCAGCGGTACGTTCTGGGCATGCGCGAACGTAATTTTCTTGTTACACAAATAAGTCCGTCAATGTTGGAGATATCTTGGTGAGATTTTCAGGGATGATGCGAGGTAGGTCCCTTGAGGCTCCTTACGACATTCATCATGATTGAATCAGCAGTACGCAGTGCGTATGCGCGAGCGTTCGTCTTTCTATACCTATCTCCTTGCCACAGCTATAACTTCCACAATTTTGATTGGATTTCATTGAAAATTTTCAGGAATAGTGTGGATTTAGCCCTAGATGGCTCCCTATCAGTTTCATCATGATTGAATCAGCTATTCGTGGATTTAGACCTAGATACGTGAACGTAATTTTCTTGTGATAGTCACAAGTCCTTCAATGTTGAACAGATCTTAGTCAGGTTTTCTGGTTTTTGGTTGCCCAGCACTCTAACGTCATGATTATGGTGAAACGGTCATTTCTGAAAATTAATGGCGACATACTGTGAAGGCCACGAAGAAGCGTGCCATGTCCTTGGCAGTGTATTTCTTTTGGTTTATTATTTTCAATACCTAATATATTTTCAATAATCTTTGTAATCGACCATGAAAAGCAAATTTAAACCCCCCCCCCCCCCCTTCCCCTATCCCACCTCAAAAACGTTTCAGGATGCGTAGATTCCGAAAATCGAAGAAAAAATAAATAAAAAAAAATAAATGAAAAATCCTTCCGTCCGCCGAATGCAAAAGTTGTCAAGGATTGTGGCATAGCTCCAAGACGTCCCCCTATACATTTCGTTGACGTTGGATTAATAGTAGTTTGTTTACATTCGCATACATTAATTTCATATAACGTCGACTTATCAATCAATTCGACTCGTTCTTTGGTTCTTCAGCTAATTCTATACGTCCATGCAGAGTTGGTCAGTAGCTAATAATTTCAGCAATTAACTAAATTTTTAACTACCAACTACTAGTTGAGTAGTTGCACTGAGCAAGTACTAACTAGTAGTTGGTAGCTGGATGGAGCAACTACTTTCTTAGTAACTTGTAGTTAGTAGTTACTTTTTTCAACTAGCAATTAGTAGTTGCCAAAAAAGTTGTTAACTACTTTTTGACTAACTACGAATTATTAGTTAACTACTCAACAATTAACTACGCTCTGTAATTACGTTTTCTAGAAATGTGAGCAGAGCATTTTCCGCCAGCTTAACTGTATTGACGAACGTTAGTGCGTCTTCTCTTACGATTCGAGTGACATTGTGCGTTTGAATGCATGTAAGTACGAATGTAATGTACGTATGCACGTAAGTACGGGTGTTCGGTATAAGAACGGGGAATCTTCAGGGATCGATTCTGCAACCAATTTTCTACAAAAAGTGTCTCCTAGAATTTTTTCGGAGACAAAGTTTTCCCGAGTTATTTCACTTTTAAGATTTTTTCGATTTTCGACATTGTCTTTGTATAACGGCCATAACTACCTTAAATTACTATTTCAATTAAAACTTGAGGATACCCCTGGAAAGTGCGTTAAATTTCCCAGCTATCTGATATGAAATCTGATTTTAGCGAATTTTCTTAGGAAATGGGGCTTTTGAAATAGCTCCAAAATTTAAAAATCGAATCTTTCGAAAATTTTCTTCATTGAAATCCTTTTGAGACATTCTGAAATGAATACTAGAGTTTATCATTGATCACCAGGATAAACTCGATCAACTACAATTGTTCTTGGGATGAACGCTTATAATGAAGGCAGAGAGCTGTTGCTGTTGTGTCCGTCATCAATTTTATAACAATACATGAAAATATGAGCCCGTTAGATAACCTGCAGATTCCACCAGTAAGAGGTTTCTGAATGCACGACTCTTTTCGCTATCCCGTCGACTTTGTTAAGTAGGTAGGTACAATTTTTCGTACCCGTGGATAAGGTATTATCGCGGAAGGCTATGAAGGCTCTCGCTCTACTCTAATCCTAAAATAAGAATATTAGGAACAGGTTTTCCGTATAATATTAATGTTGAATTTATAACTTTTACCTAATACTAATGGTTTTGTTCAGTCAGGGAAATCGGTGGAACAGGCAGGGAAAAGTCATGGAATCATGAAAAGTTTTTTTGGCGGCTACCCTGTGTTGGAATTTATTTTTCCCGAATCAGATCTTGTTGGGCTCTTTGGCTCAGTTAAAAAGTATATTTTCGTGTGTCACGCATGTCATAACTTTGTGTTTATCCGGTGGAGACACTTCCCTCTCGCCCTTCTTAAAAGTTGACGAACACGCATTTTTCCTTGAGCTGATTTTAGAGGATGCTGAGCAGGGCCTGCCCTCGCTTGTTCAGCTGATTTGGATGTTTTTTCGGGGAAGAGGGTCATTACATCTGAACCGATATTGAGATATCTGTGCGGCTCGTGCCCTGACGTAGCTCCCGTCTCTCAATTTGCTTGGCTTCCATCTGCCTGCGGCATCATGCGACCCATGGCGCAGATTTATGGCATTTGAAACCTCCTCCTCCCGCCCTCGTTCCATTTCTTCACTTTCTCCTCCCTAACCATACAAATTTGTTGGTACCAATATTAATAAACGAACGAATGAACGAAAAATAAGTTCCATTCATGCAGTGTGATTGTATGAGCGAATTTTCATAATTTTCCGTATTATATTATTAAATTTGGGTACTTTGTGTGCAATTAAATATTGTTGATATTTTACAAACATCTGTTGGATATACACGGCTTTCATAGACTTTCAGCTAACTTTAATGAAATTTACGTACATATTTCTGCCTAATTTTTTGCATACATTTTTAAAAGTTCCAGTTTACTGTTGTTATTCTTTTCATGAGTAATATTCTTGTAAAAATATTAATTTAACAAAATTTAATTTTTCGTGTGTGCCATTTTTCGATTTTTTTAGCACGTTTTTTGAAACTTTTATCAATTTAATTTGTTCGAAAAATGCTGACCAACGAACGCATCCTTTCTTTTGGAATACTTGCTTCTATCTGCAAGAACGTAATTGTTATAGCAATCCTCCTAAGGAGATTTATGGTACGAAAGTACATATGTATGTATATATATATATATATATATATATATATATATATATATATATATATATATATATATATATATATATATATATATATATATATATATATATATATATATATATATATATATACATATATACAGGGTGTTCCGCGGACTCTTCATTTCCCCTGAATACATAGGTGTTGGGACCAAGACCATTCTTCATAATTTTGTACGTAGAGCTCAGGAAAAATACGTTCGCGCGCGCCCCTTGCCCCAGAAGTGGCGCAAATGACATCAACTTTGTTTTTTCAAACGGGAACCCGCATTTTTTATTGCAGATTCGAATTCTACGAGTACATAATATTTCATGAAGAAATGACCCATCACTCGATTTTTTAAGTGCTCTTAAACAGGTGCTATCCCGTTCTAAAAGTGCAAAAATTGTGAAATACCAAGTTTTTTGAAGATATTTAATTGCCGCATGTAATACATGAATTTGGGGTATTTTTTCTTGCTAAACCTCGTAATGATGTCCATTAATTTATTGATATTTGCAACACCAACTTGGGAAAACACCGAAAAATCTACCAGAATTTTACTTATCTTACTCACTAGCCGCTCCGGCTCGCTTCGCTCGCCTCCACGTCCAGCCGGGGGGCTTCGCCCCCCGTGGACCCCACGTTGAGGTGTATTACAATTGAAACATGTAGGGGATGTTGTTCGCTTCGCTCGCTCGGTGTGGCTGTAATTGATGCGATGGTATTTTACTATCGAGTGAGACTTGTAGAATGATTGGAAACGATAGATCACTGAGGGTAGGTTTAACGTGTGTAGGGGATGTTACTCGCTTCGCTCGCTCGGTGTGGCTGTATATGTGTAGGAAAAACCCTGTGAAATCCGACGTTTTCCCCTCTTATCTTTCTAAAGGTAGGCCATTATTTAATCTGCGTAGAAGGGCTATCCTTTTCAAGAGGTTTTAATACAAAGATCAGAGTAACTACGTTTCGATGGAATAAGAAAGAGCGGCTACGAAAACCAACGTTTTGGTCTACATTTTCGTTCAGTACAATCGGAAAAAAGAATTTCATGTCTCGGAACTCGCATGGGATCAAATTGGAACTTCAAGAAACATTTTAAGACCAACCTGAGCGAAAACCGTCGAAATTTACTTGGCCTAAGGCGGAAAAAACCATAGCGGGGAACGCATTTTTTTCGTAATTTTCCGCATTCTTTCGCTGATTTCTTCGGGAAGACAGCATCTTTCAGCTTTTTGACGGCACCATCGTGTTCTACGGGTCCTGAACGTAACTTTGACGCTGACATACGAAATACTCCCGATCAAATTTTAATGTGGCAGCGGATAGAAGATCGGGCGCTCGGGGGAAAAAAATCGCATTTAAGGCATTAAAAGAGGCTCCCTCCCGCCCACCAGTCCACGGTTTTGGTAGGGGAAAACGAATATAACATAGCATATATGCTGACAGGGAAATTTCCGGTCACAATAAAAAAAAAAAAAAATAATAATAATATCTAATAATAATAAAAAAATAAAAAATAAAAAACGCCCGTTCGGATCCCTTTGTCTGTTTGGCTGTGAAAGCGACACAGACAGACTCACAGACAGACACTCAGAGTCTCATTCTTATAATAGAGATTTCTACACAGCATAATGCGTAGGTAATAAAATGTAGTTATTTCGGTATTTTCCCAAGTTGGATTTGCAAATATCAATAAATGAACAGCATTATGATCACAGAACAGCTCGAAAAAATACCCCAAAATCATGTACTACATGTGGCAATTGAATACCTTCAAAAACTCAGTGTTTCACTATTTTTGCACGTTTAAAGCGGAATCGCACCCGTTTACGCGCACTTAAAAAATCGAATGATGGGTCATTTGTTGATGAAATTTCACGTAGAATTTGAATCTGTAAAAAAACAATTGGAGTTCCCATTCCCAATTCCCATTCAAGAAAATGTATGTCAATTCGCGCGAACGTATTTTTCCTGAAATCTACGTAAAACAATATGAAAAAGTTCCAGTCATGCAGCATGATCGTATGAGCGAATTTTCATAAACGGTCGTATTACATTTATGTTAAATTCTGTTGAAATTTGAGCAGTTTGGGGACAAATAAAAATTTCGTTATACATTTTATAGCAAATTAACTTTTTGTCAGTAATATTCCAATGAACAAACGGTTTTGTGGTTTTTTACGATTTTTTCAAGTGTTCCTATCGATTTTTAGCTTATTTTAAGGAAATTCAAGTACATTTTTCAGTACAATTTTGTGCTTAAATTTTTAAATGTCCTAGTTCATGTTTGATTAATTTTTTTCGAGTAGCATTCTGCTAAAAAATAGAAATTTGTTAATTTTTAGCAGTTTTTTGCCTTTTTTTGTGATTTTTCAAGTACATTTTTTGAAATTTGACCAATTTAATGTGCTCAAAAAGTGTTGTCCAACGAACTCATCCTTTCTTTTGAAATGCTTGATTTTTTGGCGAAAGAACGAAGTTTTTATCTCAATTGTATCGAGAGTTATCGTCTGGAATGACACATACATATATATATATATATATATATATATATATATATATATATATATATATATATATATATATATATATATATATACATATATATATATATATACATATATATATATATATATATATATATATATATATATATATATATATATACATATAAAAAAGCGTTAAAATCCAGGAATCATTTCAGAATGCCTCAAAACAGATTTCGATGAAGAAAATTTTTGAAAATTTTTATTTTAAAATTTTTGGAGCCATTGCAATAGCTTTAGTTTCTAAGAAAATTCGCTAAAATGGCGTTGGTCCCAATTTTTTATGCTGAAATCCGGGGAAATGAAGGAGGGTGTAACCTTTCCGTGGGATACCCTGTATATATCCATTTATACTGCAAGAGTCGATTCTAAAGCTCATTTCGAAAGTTTCTCATAGAGATTTTCCAAGATTTTTTCGCGATTTTTGTTTCATGCCATTAAAACGGCCATAACTCCTCCCCTTAGAATCTCTCTAAACTCAAAAATAAGGACATCGTTGGAAAGAGCGTTAAATTTCCTATCCACCTGATGCCAAACCAATATTTATTGAGCCGACTTGGTACGTAGAAAGGTCGCTAAAGAGCAAATTTTCAAACTTTCCCAGAATTTTTTTTTTTTTTTTTTTTTTTTTAAGCGAATTTTCGTAAAAAATGAACTATTGCAATGGCTCGGAAAATTTTAAAATCAAAATTTTTGAAAAACTTCTTCTTTGAAATCCGTTTAGAGGCATTCTGAAACGAATCCTAAAGTTTAAAGCTTTTTCATATATATATATATATATATATATATATATATATATATATATATATATATATAAAGTATATATATATATATATATAATTGTATTATTAAATCTTATTTTAGCAAGTCTATGATGTATATGAGTCGCGTAATCTTTGTTGCACACCTTGAGAACAAATATCATGACTTGGAAGTGCTTCTGATGCGAAATTGGATGATGTAAACAGAACAAATTGGTTCCCATTATTATAACGCTTTCTGAAAATTATTTTCTTATCCCCGTTTGTCGGTTATGTACTCATGTCAGTTATCACTTTAGTGCAGCGAATCGTTGATTGGATTCCTATACTAATCGTGGACTTTGGATTCCTTATACTAATTTACTCGTTCATTGGTTGTTTGATTGTTACCAATCACTAAAAGTTATTATGTTGGAATAAGTAATAGTTTAAAATGTTTAGCGTGTTTTATATTGTTACAGGCCAAAGGTTCTGTAAGTAATGTGGGACGTTTAGACAGCTCACCACGTGTTTGATGTTTATGACGAACAGTATATCAGTTCATTCAGCGGTAATGAGGATTGATTGCAGGTCTGTTCGGTTCTGCTTATCGCAGGCCTCAATATCTTCCCGACTAATCGATCGCTTTTCGTGGTTTGGATTCGTCATTCGGTTTGTCTCACAGCTTCCCCTGATCATTGGGTCTGATGTAATTGGAACGATCTGAGGATGACATTTTAGAGTTGGATTGCCGCGATTTGTCAACAGCAGGTCAACAAATTCATGTTTTCTGAAACGATTCCTGCATTCAAATATTTTCGAATGTTCTCAAATGTTTAAAGTGTACTTATATATGCAGGTATAGGTACCTACCCTGCCTGACCTAGAAATCAAGGTAAAATGCTGCAAATTATTACAAGGTTTATTATTTGAGTATTAGATAGCTCTTCGGCGCAGGTCACTGGTCTATTTATAAGTTAGGCATCACCAATGTACAGGCAGTTTTCACGTACTAGAAAATATAGTAAGATAGAGCCGAATTAGCAGAACACTGGAAGTTCAGCCTTACATACTACCTACTGATTGCCAAAGTCGCTTTGCGATTCGTATTCGTATTGATGACTTTTTTCCCCTTCCAACACTTAAAACCTGGAGCGCGAACAGTTTGTCGTACAATGCTCCGGGCGGTCTCATTCGATTCATTCAACTGAGCATCTGTTACATGTATGTACAGATCACTAAAATGTTTCAAATAATCTTATCAGAGTCCATGGACGGTTTTATCGGAGTTTGACAAAAATCAGTCAATTAAGGTACGAAGAAAGTTATGCTTGAAAAATAGATGTTACTGTTGCGCATGCGCGAAAGTTCCAGTAAGCCGGGGGTTTATTGGGGGCCATCTACAGTCTCAACCGTTTAATCTTCGAAAATTTCATAGAAATCAAATGAAAACTGTAGAAATCAAACTTGTTTCAAGGATTTGAGGTGTGGTTGGTTCAGTCTTTTCCAAATCTACCCTTGGAATTTCAGCGAGATTCGACAAATAAGCCATGGGAAAATTTCGCTTGATAAATTTTACGTTTGCATATGAGCAGAGTGAAGTATAGGTTTGTGAGTAATAAAACTGATGAGGTATCACTAATCGCCAATCCCCATATTCCTTGAAAATGTCATCAAATTGAATGAAAACTGTAGAAGTTATGTGTGTAGCAAGGATTTGCAAAGACACGGACGAACACACACTTTTTGACATTTCATGTCTTTGCTATGGCACACAACCAAATTTTCGTTATGTTACGTTACGTAACGAAATATGCTCAATGATTATGATTCGTAGAAGTGAGGTAGGTAGGTACCTATATGATTATAGCTGAAATTTGGCTATATGATTATTTTGACATTTTATGTCTTTACTATGGCACATAAATGAAAAAGCGTCACGCGGGGGACCGTCACGCGGGGAGCGTCACGCGGCGAGCGTCACGCGGAGAGCGTTACGCGGAGATTCCCTAATGATCCCACGATTCTGAGATTTGGTATGTGGGCCCTTGAGGGACTTCTGAACACAACTGACCGATCCCAGATCAGCTGAGTGGCTCTAGAATCCAGTTTTTTCCCTAATGATCCCACGATTCTGAGATTTGGTATGTGGGCCCTTGAGGGACTTCTGAACACAACTGACCGATCCCAGATCAGCTGAGTGGCTCTAGAATCCAGTTTTTTCCCTAATGATCCCACGATTCTGAGATTTGGTATGTGGGCCCTTGAGGGACTTCTGAACACAACTGACCGATCCCAGATCAGCTGAGTGGCTCTAGAATCCAGTTTTTTCCCTAATGATCCCACGATTCTGAGATTTGGTATGTGGGCCCTTGAGGGACTTCTGAACACAACTGACCGATCCCAGATCAGCTGAGTGGCTCTAGAATCCAGTTTTTTCCCTAATGATCCCACGATTCTGAGATTTGGTATGTGGGCCCTTGAGGGACTTCTGAACACAACTGACCGATCCCAGATCAGCTGAGTGGCTCTAGAATCCAGTTTTTTCCCTAATGATCCCACGATTCTGAGATTTGGTATGTGGGCCCTTGAGGGACTTCTGAACACAACTGACCGATCCCAGATCAGCTGAGTGGCTCTAGAATCCAGTTTTTTCCCTAATGATCCCACGATTCTGAGATTTGGTATGTGGGCCCTTGAGGGACTTCTGAGCACAACTGACCGATCCCAGATCAGCTGAGTGGCTCTAGAATCCAGTTTTTTCCCTAATGATCCCACGATTCTGAGATTTGGTATGTGGGCCCTTGAGGGACTTCTGAACACAACTGACCGATCCCAGATCAGCTGAGTGGCTCTAGAATCCAGTTTTTTCCCTAATGATCCCACGATTCTGAGATTTGGTATGTGGGCCCTTGAGGGACTTCTGAACACAACTGACCGATCCCAGATCAGCTGAGTGGCTCTAGAATCCAGTTTTTTCCCTAATGATCCCACGATTCTGAGATTTGGTATGTGGGCCCTTGAGGGACTTCTGAACACAACTGACCGATCCCAGATCAGCTGAGTGGCTCTAGAATCCAGTTTTTTCCCTAATGATCCCACGATTCTGAGATTTGGTATGTGGGCCCTTGAGGGACTTCTGAACACAACTGACCGATCCCAGATCAGCTGAGTGGCTCTAGAATCCAGTTTTTTCCCTAATGATCCCACGATTCTATTCTGAGTGGCTCTAGAATACGGGGTTTTATAGGAAGGGGAAAGGGGGTGCAAAGACATTAAATGTCTCTCGTGGTTGCGTACTTGTACGAAAGCTGTATCCACCGTATGAGTTTCAAGAGTTTCTAATACCAAGTTCAGAGTACATACGTTTCAAAGTTTAACATAGTCCCGAGCAGGCTTGTAATGTCCGTAATTAGTAGTGATTACTCCACCATTTGTGCAATGTGCCAGGGCAAAGACATGAAAATGTCAAAAACGGACGGTAGACCTACGGTTCTACATTTTCAATCCCCATTAAATGAAATCGAAAAAATGAAATAATAATAATTAGAAGAGTGGGGAGGACGCCCAGCCGGGCCTTCGGATCAAGGAAATGAAGAAGGAGGAGGTTGAGGAGGAGAGGGAGAGGGATTGAAGGGAGTGCCCCAATAAAATGACCTCCAGTTGAGGTAAGGAAGGTGCTAATACCACGAAGCACTCCTGTCGGGATGCTCAACTCGAGTAACTCCGTGGCATTTTTCCCACACCACACCCCGCGCCAAGACACGGCCAAGACCTTGATGTCATTAGCCATCACTCCTTTTAGCTCCGATATTGCTTCCCGCAGATCATTTTTATGGCGTTGGTATAATGTGACGTCGTGTTGTCTTGTTGAAGAACGACTCCTGATTTCAACCTTCCCTAGCCTTCTGCTGTTGATCTCTATTCTTTTATTTTGGCATTTTGGACCAATGAAAAACAAGTACCAGAGTGGCTATACACCACAGATAAAGAAGTTAACCTAGCTGACCAAGGATGATGCGGTGGCGCTGAACAGGAATTTTTCTCTTAGAGAATTCAACAATTGGTGACTCTACCGAAAAAATGAAAAAATCGGTTAGGGTATTATGTAGAGAGAGGCATAACTGTATCCGCATTCAACAGAAGTATTTTTATTCATTTATATTTATATTTTTATTTATATCCACGTGCGACTCGTACTTCTTGACTGACTCTCGTATGAATAAATTTTTTTGAACCACAAAAACTGGATCCTGGGGTCCAAATTTGAAAAAAATTTCCATTGTAGTTTTGGGCAACACGTAGGTCTTCTACAAAATTCGTGGCAGACAGATCAGCTCTAGATGCCGCTATGCGCACAAACTCCAGAAAAACGTGCTCTCTCTCGAAACAGAGGAAAATTATTTAAAATCGTTCGTATCTTTATCATCCTCGATAAAGGTTAACTAGGAGTGAATTTAATCAAGACTCGATTTTTTAAAAATGTGCTGGTCCAGATAAACTTTGTAGATTCGTTTTCCTTTGTCCGCTTGACAGGTGGGGAGACGTTGCGATGGAGACGGAAGGTTGATATTTATGATATTTGTAGTTGAACACTAAACTCTCTGACGTAACACCAATGTAAATATCTTTCAATTACTTTAAAACCTCGCGTTATTAGACAAGAAAACTGACAGCGGAGAAGGCCGGGGATTTTTCGAACGACAGGTCGCTGAAAACGTTCCAAACTATGAACTGTCCCAGCATTGTATCATGACCATGCCAGCGAATTTCTGTGGTTATTAACATACCTTCAAAATATGACCACCCAGGCCGGAATATTAGGCGTTAACCTGGTAACTGTTCTCTTCTTGGAAAGTATATCACCGTACCGTTGTCAACATTTCCAAATTCATTCTTCCTTGCAGTTTCGAAAAAGGCACATTAAGCCATGAACATAAATCTATATCCATATAATATAGATATGTATATAATATATGTATTTGTCATTCCAGAAGACAATTCTACGTAGGATTGAGATTAAAAAAAAAAAAAAAACTGTTCTTTCATGAAAAAATCAGGCATTCCAAACGGAAAGACGTGTAAATAGCTCAAACAAAAAAAAAAAAAAAAGTGCTAAAATAATCACTGAAAATGAAGGGAAAAAACAGTTTAATGTTGTTGCATTTGTATCTTTAGCGGAATATTAGAAGTTTATCAACTACAAAACACAAGCAGTCTTATATATTATATATATATATATATATATATATATATATATATATATTTTTTTTTTTTGCTGAAAAATTTACTTAAATTTTATAGAAAGTTGGTTAACAGTCGATAAAAATGGCAAAAATGGTAGATCTTCAAAAATCTAGGTAGCGAAAAATATTATTTAGAAATAGATTTTAAAAAAGGTCATACGTCCCCGTCGTACAACCCGGGCACAAATTTCAAATGGGTGAACAGGAGCCATGGCAGAATGACCATGCTGTTGCAACTTAAGGAGGGAGGCTCGTGTCAACACTTATTCTGCATGACTGGTACATTTTTTATTTACATGACAATTGTTTAATGGCTTTTAACAATTTCACGAGACTTTTTCTCAACATTCAACGTAACACAATATCTTTTACTTTTCATATTTAAGTGTCAAGTTTGTGGTGTCTTATTTTCCTATATTTCCTAAAGATAAGTTTGTTGACTAACTTTGGTATTTTTTTTGTAGAATCGGGCCTGCCGATAGCTTATGAGTTAATAAATAAACACATCCTACTACCACACCTACTAACATGAAAAAATTTGGCATTCGAACGTTTTGAATTCTCAACGGCTTGCATAGTTGAAGGGAGGTTCCTATCTATTACAAGGATCAAACATTCCCTAGAGCCGTTAGAGTTTTAAACATATAAACTATTTGAATGAGTGCTCCTAGGTACTTATTAGTTAGTAATCATGATGTCCGTTGAAAGGCGGTTAAAATGTTCATAATCCAATCGGTTGTGTCGAAGATACAGTTGTTATCTTGGAAGATGTTGTTGCTTCTGGTTTGAGACCATGTTTACCGAATTATTAGAGGTCTATTAGCTTCCGTCTATTTCGGATACTTCATTACTACCTGATCCCTTAGCAGATTATGAAGACCACTCTGAATCTAATAAAATTTTTCCACATCTAACGACCTGAGCGATTCCCAACGTCGGCGTACCCGGAACTCTTCGCTGACCAGTTATTAGATATTAGTGTACTATGATAAGATCTAATGTTATTTATTGTTCACCTTCTAGCAGCTATTTTCAATGAATTAATATTCGTCAGTCTGCGGTAACCATCAAAACAAGAACTTCTATTACGTCGGTAAGAAGAGAAGCTACGTCGGGTAATAGGGAATTTTCATGGTATAAAAACAACATCATCAACATCATGATCTTCTTTTTTCTTTTTTTTCATTCCTAAAAAGGGCTATTTGATGGGTATTTTACCAGTAAAACTGATATTGAAGTTCATTTGCCCTATTGCGTCACAGCCCCCGCCATCCTGGGGGGAACCTTCAGCTCCGTTGCCCTACAGGACATCACGCGTGATTTTCCTACCTAGTCTAGGAGACAAGCCGCAAATATGTAGTAATTTCAGGAGAACGATATAGATTAAATTTTGAAAATTTAGTTCATTCTGAGTGAGTACATCTTTGTCTGCCATCTCGAAATTGATGGAATAAAAAATGGCGGCCTTATAAAGATGGCTTAATTTGACCTTTTTTAAAATTTTCTCTAATAATGGGAAATGTTCATGGTTATTTTTTATTCGCTCAATAGCGAGATATTTGTTAGAGCTTTCCAAAAAGGTGCTATATGATGGGTATCTGACCAGTAATAAGGCTCTTGAAGTTCATTTGCACGATGACGTCACAGCCCTTGCCTGCCTGGGGGGACTCCTCTGCACCCTTACACTACTACGTCACACGCGATCTTCTTACCCGTATATTGGCCGAACTAAACAGCATTTTGGGCTGATAATTGCAACAGGGGGGTTTCCAAGTGCGCTGAATCCGAATCTGAGGTCGAAATTGTGAAATCCGACACATGAAAGTTCCTCATTCGTAAACCGTTCATCCTACAGACATTTTTATAAGTAGCAAAGATGTAGATCATTTAAAAAAAAAAAAAAAGAAAAAAAAAAAAAATCAAAGCGATTCGACCCAAAAGTATCTCCCAAAATGAGTGAATTGAGGACAATCGAAAATCGGGCTTTAGGAGGGTCCTCTCCTCCCCCGTCTAAACTTTCACCCTTCAAAATCGCCTAGTGGTCTCAATATTGGTCTGATTCAGGTTTGCCGAACCTCATTCGATTCAGGGTTAAATACTTTCCAAAGTTCATATTGAGCAAGTTTTTGGTCAGACCGTTTCTCATTAAAGTACAAAGTAAAAGGCCGTTTTTGCGAACTTTATGTGTAAAATGACATACAATTCATGAGTTCGGCTGTAAGTCAACGGGGAAAGGTCTCATGCTCAATGTGAACTTTGGAATGTATTTAATCTTGAGTAGAATGAGCTTTAGCAGAGTGAAATCAGACCAATAATAACGCCACTAGGTGATTTTGAAGATCAAAAGTCTTGACGGGGGGAAGAGAGGACGTGCCCAAAATTAACCCGATTTACAATTGTTTGTAATTCGCTCATTTCGAAAACAATTCATAGTTTTGGGATTGAATCGTTTTGTTTTTTATGCTCTACAAGTTTGCTAAGAACAAAAATTCCAGTAGGATGGACGGTTTACGAATTATTTGAGAAAAACTTTAAAATTGACAAATTCAGCCTATTAGACCACCATTTTGTATACACAATTTTGAGATGGCAAACCAACATTTTCTTACTCAGAATGGACTACATTTTCTAAATCTAATCTCAAATCTTCTCCCATAATTACAAGGTACCTAATTTTGGCCTTGGTTTCTGACTAACCCGTTCATTGGCCAAATAAACGGTCTTTTCAGCTGAAAATTTATTTTCGGGGGGGGGGGGGGGGGGGGGGGGAGGGATTGAAATGCGGTGAATTGGATGAGTTCCCAATTTCTACCCATTTCTTTGGTACTCAGTCAACTGCTAATCTGCTAGTTTATTATTATTATTTGTATTTATTAATTTTTTTACCTGAGGTACTGGAAGCATTGTTTTCACACTTGGGAGATGAAAATTATTTTTTCTACAAAAATCAAAATCGGGAATGTGCAAAAATGTTGATTAAGTCAATTATGTCGGTATCAGGTATTGGAGGACTTTCAACCTTCTTACTGATGTAGGTGACCTCAAACTCTCTTGGTGACAATGTTTTGGTAATGCTGGCAACATGGTGGATTATGTGTCGTTTCCCAAGGAATTTAATCAGAATGTATGCTTCATTTGAAAAGTTGTGTGGCGAAGGCGATTGGATCTCTTGTTAGTCATCCTCATCCTCAAGCAATAATGAGAAAAATTCCCCGTAGGGGTTTCCTTCAACATTCTTCGGTATTGTGGCAGGAGATCATCGGCAGCAGCAGTCTAGAAAATCTATAAGTTTCAGCTTGAATCCTGAATCGTAAAATAATGGATAACTCCTGGTGGAAAATGAGGTGTTTCATGGTACAAGAGGTCATATTTTTGTAAGTGGGCTGTATCATGGTACAAGACCCTTTCTGTTTCACTGTACAAGACACAAACGCTAGAGTGCAGCACTAAGCAGAGCAACTGCAAATGTTTCAAGGTACACTATGATAAACGTACAACAGCTTCCCCTACTAGTCTCACAAAGTTCACTTTTGAGCGTGTTTACAAATTAGGTACTAATGTTCCGACTACGAATTAACTTCCATCGGCTCACCTGAATTTCCGAAAATTTCATGAAAATTAACCAAATTATAAATGCACAGTTTTAACTGGTGATATAATCACACGAAATTCATTAAAGATCATCGTAGGATAATCCTTGGCTAGCCACGCTCCGATTTAGGAGCGTTCAGGCTCACACTTAGAGAAATATGCGTTACATCAAATGTTTGTTTGCGTATGCGCACATATTTCACTACTGATCTGTCAGCGACGAATTCCTGTAAATTTCATCAGAATTGGACGAATAGATTCGACTTTTTTTCCTGTTTTCCTGACAACGAATTTTGCGACATGCGCCATGTGCACCAGATAGTAGTCATAGTTGATTTTATCACGATGAAATTTATTCGCAATTCCTTGGTACCGACCTTTGGCTGCCCTCCAACTTTGAGCCGATTCGGGCAATTATCTTGTGAAAAATATGTGTTCCATGAAATTAATGTCACATGCGTTCAAAACACTCTCATACCGGTTCAACAGCGATGAAATCTACAGTTGACCATCAAGGGACTAACCCGCACAATAAATTGATTTTTTTCTTCAATTTTTGAAATTTTGATGATTATAATTATTCCTGGGACAAGGAATATGGACACATATGGAACCAATACTGTTCAAAGGTACTGTGAAAAGCCGAATGCACGCGGAAATTCCGATTTTGGAAGTTCGAAAAATTCGATTTCCTTGTTGTTGGTTGTGAGGGCGTATTGATACTTCAGCCAGTTCAACCTCATGCTTGGTTGACAGCCAAAGTAAAAATCTTCACATCACGCCATAATTGAATTACTTTGAATAGAGAGTTTCGGTGAACACTGACTTACCCTTAACGTCACCCTAACGTACCCAAGAGTACGTGACCTTAAGGGGACGTTAGCAGTACGTTAGACTGGGTCATTTAACGTCACCCGTTTGGGGATCTAAAGGCACACGACACCAGCCTAACCTTCCTGTAAATGTAACCCTACTGGTCATCTCAAAATTACTCGAAAACTGGTGAAGTAAATAATATATATTTATTTTTTCAAATGCCCCATTACCTGCTAATTATTTTGATGTAGCGGGTAGGTTTATTTGAACACCCCTCAAACTTGGTTAGTTTACGTTTCAAGTCGTGTAGAAACCGAATCTGCTATCTGAAGTCCGCCTCTGCCGTCTAGCTTTACTAGCCTTCAACTCGATCGAAAAAGTCCGTTCTTTTGCACATGCTCTATTTGGTCGATTACAGGCCCTGTTTTTATTATTTCACGTATTTTAAATGAGAAACCTGAGTTTTAAGACATTAATTCTTCGCATTATTGTTCCTAGTTTGCCTGATCTCTCAGCTGTTTTCTCGTGAGCATTGCGTGAAGTGCTGCTTCCAGTGATGATTATCAGGTAAATTCCTGGTTCATCGTCGTAGAGATAAATACTTTTTCATACTTGTTAATGATTTACCCAACGGTAAACTGCGATAACTACCTATAAGTAACAACCAAACCGCAGTGTTTCCCACTTGTGGCATACTATCTTTACGTTAAGTCCATGACCTGTTTACGAATCGGAAACTAAAAACGCGAACCTATCCCGTATTTGTTCTGAAACTAACATGAAATTCAAACTTAGGATTGAAAATTGGCGTTTCATATCGAAATAAAGAAGTTGATCAGACACCTAGTAGACAACTAGATAGCGGGGGAAAATATCGCGTTACCCAACCACCGTTAGCGTGACATTAAAATTGAGGCAACCGTGCCCCCGGTTCTATTTGGGTTAGCATCTTCATTTGCTCCCTCAAGACTAAGGTAACGGGTGTCGTTGAGTTGAAGTCGCCAAAAGCTCTCTAATAACTGAAACCCGTTTTCAAACGTTTCTAGAAACTCAAGGGTCTTTTCTATTCTCGATCCCTTGCTGTTTTCGTGAAGATTTTTGGAAACGAAATCCCACGCAACGTTTTGCACTGTGCAAAGTTTTTCCATTTGAAGGTCCATACGGTTGGGTATCTTCTAACTGTCTTCATTCTTCTGCATGATCTCTCGAGGGAAAAGACCTGACCATAGGCCTTCCTAAAAGAAAATACCTTTGCTTCTTGAGAGGTTGGCTGATAAAAGAAGATGGCGCGCTCAGCTGGTCCAAAACAAAAACACGAGGGGGCAACGTAGCTGGTTTGAGTTGAGGTGCCGGGCGTGTCAAATGAATTCGTCTCACTCCCTGGCTCACAACTCTCTCCTGAGCTGAGCTCCCTTATCACCCACCAACTCGCCTTCCTTCTATCGCTAACAGTTAGACGCCCAGAACGGAACCTAACTCTTTTCCAACCAGCCTTATTATTATTTTGTTTGTATTTTTTTGTTTTTTTGTTCGTCTTTCTCTTGCAATTTCTTTTGACTCAGCTGTGTGACTCATCAGTAAATCACAAGACTGATCGGCTCTTCGAGTGCCCAACACGCCTGGCCGTCAGTGCGTTCATGAGCAGTACACAAATACCTGGTTTTTACCTTTGAGCTTTTCATTTGTTGGCATATCTTCATTTTTCATAGTTAGTCGAGAACAAGTGGCTTAATGGTTGTAATAGATTGTGTGGGACTTATTCCTCACTCAAGCTATCATATAATGAACAGAGAGCGGGAATTTTAATAATTACCCCCTCTCTGTTCATTATATGATAGCTTGAGTGAGGAATAAGTCCCACACAATCTATTACATGGTAGCAGAGCGTGGTTCCCATTGATTCCTCAACGGGACGCCGACAACGCTATCTCTGGTGCTCTGACGGGAGCTTGATGGACCTCTCAGGAGGTAACTCTGTTACACTCCTCCCCTTAAAGACATACTTGATTGAAGATCAAGTATGGTAGTTGGGTGGAATAGTGAATAGCTGAGAACTAATGCTCATTCAATCATAAATAGCTGCATTGGCGTTTTGGATGGGGGAATAGAAATTAAAACTGGATTGTCAATGAAGCTTCATAAGAAGTATCTTCATTGAACAATCGGGACAAAACGGATGCTCAACTATGGAGACTTATACCTTAGGAAATTAAAATATATATAGAAATTAATTTGCCCAACATTGGGGACTTTTAAATTAAATTGCCCAACTATGGGGACTTAAATGGCGCACTAACCTGGTAATTGACATATAGCAATACTCAGGTGGCATGAAATTTAAATAATATAAAATGAATTTGCCCAACTTAGGGGACTTAAATTGTGCACTAACCTGGTAATTGACATTATAGCAATACTCAGGTGGCATAAAATTGAAAGAAAATATGGTATATAAAATATAAAAGGGGAATAAAAGAGAGAAATTATAATTCAAAGACCAATGAAATTATTTATATACCAAAGGGTGATAATGGGAATTCCTTCTGGAACCCCGGGCAATGTTTCTTCTGTTACATGGTTAAGGTTCAATATGGGGGTATTGGGGGGGGGGGGGGGGGGGGGTTCGTTGGCCAGTACTTTTTGAGCAAATTAAGTTTTCTAAAAATGTGCTGAAAAAATCACTAAAAATGGCTAAAAACGGCTGAAAATTGTTAAATTTATATTTTTTGGCGAAATATTGCTCAAATAATGTTTATTAACCAAAAAATAGAACATTAAAAAATGTATGTACATCCTAATCATGCTAAAAATGTACTTGAAATCCATTAAAATTTGCTAAAAAATCGATAAAAAATAGCAAAAAAATTAAAAATCTAAAACCTCTATTTGAATAGGTGATTATTATTTAGAATACGTGTTCTGTCATAAAATTAATAGTTATCAATCTCCTTGCATTCAAAAAGCTTAAATTTCAAAACAAATTAATATTATACGATACGATAATTTACGAAAATTCGCTCATATGATCATGCTGTAGACTGGAACTTTTTATTTCATTTCAATCACCGACTCCGATGAAATCCAATTGCTTTAGACGCCTAAATTTCGACCTTCCATAAATCTTTCCGATTCACGGAAATGTTCATATCCATTCAAAACGTCTCTTTTACTAAGTTCTAGTGCCTAGTTTGTTTTTTAAACTTGCAACTTCCACTCTTCATGACTACGTTGGTACAAGTGTACTACTCGTACTTTATTTCTATGTCATCTCTTGGTGGGACAAGACGGGAGAAGAAATTAGGAGCAGCAGCGTAATTTCTTTTCTGATTCCCTCTATTCAGACATCCGTGGAAGGCAATCCCTTTAGCTGCATATAATGCACTATTAATGGCAAACAGAAATGGTACACTCCTATTGTGGATGTGCCACAATCAAATTGGCAGACTGTTTTTTTTTTTTTTTTTTTTTTTAAGTCAGATTTTGAACCTATTCTGTTGCAGAGCGTCAAACCTAATCAATTTATATTCAGATGCGATAATGTATTGGTTCTTACAAAGTAAACATTATTAAACGAGTTTGGATTAAATTGGGGATGGGTATTAAGTTATAAAGACATGTTTCGTTAGACATGTGTTGTTAGACTCAAAACTATAGCATTCAGCAGAGGTAAATTTTGTGGCTACTTTGTTGGATTGTTTTTCAAGGATAATACTTTTCAGAATCGAACCTTGAATGTTGACGCTTTCGTAAAATAATATATTTACTAGATGATTACAAATAATGCTGTAGGACCTCTTAAAATGATCGGCACATTCTATAATTTATTTGGGCGAAAATTTCTTTCTCCTTTTTCCGCATTTTCTTCGATTAATGCGAAAAATGTCTGGACAGAATCGAACCTTGAATGTTGACGCTTTCGTAAAATAATATATTTACTAGATGATTACAAATAATGCTGTAGGACCTCTTAAAATGATCGGCACATTCTATAATTTATTTGGGCGAAAAATTCTTTCTCATTTTTCCGTATTTTCTTCGATAAATGCGAAAAATGCCTAGGCGATGCGAAATTTTCTTTCACTCCATGGAACGTGTCAGCAGCCGAAGTTGTGCTCTGTTAGCTGGCAAGAGTGGCAACAGGTCTATTAAAATAAAGTCACTGTACTTTTCTCCTTGTCTTCATGGGTGTAGCAGCTTCCGTAAGCTGTAATCTCCATTTTCATGTGTGTCCACAACACATTCCCAGCAATTCGTTGTGGCATTTCGAGTTTTCTACTGAAACCTGATTTAATTTTCGCAAGAGTATACTGAGACGCGTGGGGACTACCAGATCCTTCCAGCTGCTGTGGTCGTGACTTGAGGAAAAACAGGCCAGTATTCTTGATTATTTTTCTTCTTCACTATCATTTTCTTTTCTATTTTATTTTATTTATATTTTCTGTCCGTAAGTTGAATTTTCTTAGAATGAAAACCCAAGTTTTATCGTACGTCACCTCCCTTTTTTTCTTATATAGGGGTAACAAATTTCAATTTAGTCATTTGGGGTTTCACAATATGCGAATTTAGGAAATAAACCAAATAACTTGATATCATTTTCATACTGAAATTAATATAGATCAAAATGATTCAATAATGCCAGTATATAAATAGATTCATTTCCGCGGCAGGTGCCTGGTTTGGTTGTGGTGACAAGAGCTGTCACCTCATTCGAACAAACCGTGACGAAGCCCCCTTACCTCATAACAAGGAATTGAATGTAAGATGTAAGGCTTTACATTCTGAACAGTTGCTGAGTTTTGTTGGGTATTGATGATCATGATTTGTAATTATTTTTTATGATATTGTATCGTATGTGTTTGTTTTCACACCGATCACGAGCTGTTCCGTAGGATCGATCGATTTAATACTACGAACCCCTGCGAATCTCTTGCTAGAAAGAAAGGATGTGGAGTCGCAAGTTGGTCAGAGCGTGATGCGCGGGGCACGCTCCAATTACGACGAGGAATAATTAAATCCACCTGGATCCTCTAATGGTTTTTGTTGGCAAGAAAATCATTTCAGTTAGAGTTTTGAATAACCAACTGAGCGGTGACGACGATGGCCATCTGGGGCCCCGCTGCTCTACTCTTACGTCCTAATTGCATTACTTGCCGGCTCATTTTAATTATTCCTCATGTTCCGTCGCTTCCCTTCTATACAGTTTGTTTTGTTCAATAAAATGCCGTCTTAACGAAAGTCTTGTAGGTCCTGAATTGTTTTGATGGTTGTTACTGATAACTCCTGCAGTTCTATCATTCATGAAAAGATTGGTCTATATTCATCTGCAGTTTAATACGTCCATATGTTTTTGATTTGAGCCGGTAGATGGAAACTGTCAAAGCGGAAGTTAGTGAAAAAACTGTTCTTGCGGCTACGAAAATTAAGGTCAAACTGGTAGGAAATTCAGGGAAAAAATAGAAGAGCATCAGGAGGATTTCAGGGAAAATTAGGGTAGGTCTACATTTGCAAAACATCTTCAGGAATCCAATCATAATTACAATTTTGATTTGACAGATAGACAGTTTGTAGAATTTCTTCATTTTCGTCCAAAGGGAGGTATGTTGAATGTACTTGAAAAATTCGAAATTATCAAAAGTGACAGATCTAGTAAATGTTTAAATGAGGATATCCCTCAATATGTTTCACCACTGATAAGTCCATTTCTATAAAGCTTGGAATTATCCCTTCAAACTGTTGAAACCAGTAATTCTTCCCCTCCTTTCACTTCATTAGCTATAATCCCCCTTGATTGGTTGTACCTCCACCCCCCTTTCCTTTCTCTCGACCAATGGGATTCAATCTCCCTTCTCCTGTGACTATATAAGCTGTGTCCTTTCTAATATGTGTTCAGTTATAGTTTGTTACTGATTATAGCCTAATCGTCGAAATCGATTTAACATTGTAACTCTTTATTTTTCGTGGAAATAGACAACGTTTTTTCACTAACTTCCGTTTTAAATGGGTTTCCAAAACTTCGTCGCGAGTGATTTAGTTCGGAAACTACCAATTGAGAAAAAAGGATGACCCCATAAAATCCGTTTGATTCCATCCTGGACCTAAATCTGTGAAAAAATTTCATCATACTAAGGTGAAAAGTAGAGAATTATTGAGCTTTGTTAGCTGATCAGGATAGATTTCGTTTTTCAATTCTTCGACTCTCGTTGTCCCATTGAGGCTCTCTATCAAATTTCACATTCCTTGAGTGAAAAGGAGAGAATTTAGCGAAAGTCTTAACGAAAGTCATGTAGGTCCTGAATTGTTTTGATGGTTGTTACTGATAACTCCTGCAGTTCTATCATTCATGAAAAGTTCTTGCAGCAATTCAGGAAGATTGGTCTATATTCATCTGCAGTTTAATACGTCCATATGTTTTTGATTTGAGCCGGTAGATGGAAACTGTCAAAGCGGAAGTTAGTGAAAAAATAGAAGAGCATCAGGAGGATTTCAGGGAAAATTAGGGTAGGTCTACATTTGCAAAAAATCTTCAGGAATCCAATCATAATTACAAATTTGATTTGACAGATAGACAGTTTGTAGAATTTCTTCATTTTCGTCCAAAGGGAGGTATGTTGAATGTACTTGAAAAATTGGAAATTATCAAAAGTGACAGATCTAGTAAATGTTTAAATGAGAATATCCCTCAATATGTTTCACCACTGAAAAGTCCATTTCTATGAAGCTTGGAATTATCCCTTCAAACTGTTGAAACCAGTAATTCTTCCCCTCCTTTCACTTCATTAGCTATAATCAGCATGATCAGGATTGAGCCCGTCATTTCATTCCTCTCTTAATGTCCCAGAGAGGGAGGAGGGGTACTTTTTATTAACGAATTTTCGTAGAAAATGAAGCTATTGCAATGACTCCAAAAATTTTCGAAAATGTTCTTCATTGAAATCCGTTTTAAGGCGTTCTGAAACGAATTCTGGAGTGTGTGTGTGCGTGCGTGAGCACTAGCTCGTATCACCAAGGCTCCATTGAAGCCACAGCAGCCTTCACACGTACTTACTTCCAAAGCTCACTTATGTTCTGATCTTTGGTAGGCTTACTGCGGGGAGGCTGCTTGAGTTAGATCGTGAAGTTCTCTCTGCTGTGTGCTCTTGGCTAGGCCTTCCACCTGGTGTCCCAAGTGCTTATGTCCACATCTTTATGCCGCCAGCGCCTGCTCTCCCTTAGGGGCTCGAGCTGGGAGGTCGCCCGTTCTGCTGCTGACCTTGACTTTGACAGGCGGCAGTTGTTGTGTTGCGACCGAGTAACACCAACTGCTCCAAAACCCAGCTCATCTGCTGCATTTGCTGCTGAGCTACATGAGTCAGTAGATGGTAAAGAACTCCGACAGTGCTCTGAATCCCCCATTTCTTCCCAGTGGGTGGAATGGGCTTCAGAGGGCATTGGGGCCCGCGACTACCGCCATTTTCATGCCGTCCGAGTGGCCACACAAGCCACCTCGGTAAGGTTCACGGAGTAGTCGCGGGACAGTGGACACCGTTTGCCGTGCCTGTCGAGGTGAAAATGAGATTCTGTATCATGTGGTACAGCAGTGTCCTCGTACTCACGATGCAGTTAGCAGGCGCTTTGTCATCCAGCGGTTGGGCTGTTGGGAGAGAGAGAGACTATCACATGCCGAGTGACCGGGGCAAGAAGCTGGATATCGTTGCCGTCCCGCCCAATGGGTCTGCCATAATCCTGGATATCCAGGTTGTAAGTAGCAGCGTGGACATGGAGCAGACCTGGCGGTCTAAAATAAATAAATATGACTGAAATGACCTGCGGCTAGCAATTTCCGATCTAAAAGGAGTGGCGACCAATAACATCAAGGTTATGGCTTCGACCGTGTCATGGCGCGGGGTGTGGTGCGGGAAAAGCGCAGCAGGAGTGCTCCGTGGTATCACCACCTGAAGGGTCCTGAGGGGTTCTTACTTAAACTGGTGGTCATTTTATAGGGGCACTTCCTTTCATCCCATTCTTCCTCCTCAACCTGCAACATCTCTTATCCCTAGAGCCGGCGTCGGGTAAATCTGGGTGTCCTCCCCACTTTTTATTGATTTGTTTATTATTCAATTTAATGGTGTGCCCCCTCCGCCTTTGAGAGGAGTTTTGTAAAAAAAAAAAAAAAAAAAAAACAGTGTGTGCACGCGCGCGTGCGTACTAATATAAACTATTGTAAATTATTTTTCCCCGTTCAATCAAGGAAGTTGAAATGATAGGAATCTTCTCTGGAACTTCAACAGAGGAATAAAATGATAGGATCTTTCCCGTTCAGCTGAATGAGCTGAAATCTCTCCTGCTCACTCCTGCTCAAACTCAAATTTCGTCGGGAGCCTCTTTGGAACATCAAGAGACGAATAATTTGATGGGTTCCTCCCTAATCAGCAGAGTGAGCTACATTTTCTTCTGTTTCCCTAGGAAGTTGTAATGTGACTGAGTGCCTTTCTAGGACAACGGAAAACGTATTTCTAATAAACAATTATTACTATATATGTTGAACATAAATGAATTTAATTTATTCCCCTCTATTATATGGATACATTAGGTTTGTAGGTTTAGGAAGGTCTAGGCTCTTATTCCTTAACAATAAGGTGCCTATCTCATTCCTGAATACATGAAGATTTCTCATTTTCCACAAAAAGGACGAGTGAAACTGAAACTCTATGCAAAAAGGGCATGCCGCCGCAAGAAGGGCGTGACACGGTGTTTGCTTTCACGAGATATTTTAATTGAAAACTTGTACTTCATTATTTGAATCATGGATAATATGGAAATAACATGAATGGCCCATAGTTTAGATATTACTTGTCATTTATGGATTGGGTTGTATGACCACACCAGTCTTGAAAAGCTCGGGCTTTAATTCAGTCTCTGCAATATTTCGGCGCCACGATGTCTTTATGACATATGTTCACAATTTGTTCATGTAACATCACCCACTCAACCTATTCGCCAACATTCCTTCAATGCCAGAAGACTCTTAAACCACAACCAATATGTAAAAGTGCTACCACCACCCAGAACAACCACCAACAATCCAAGTAGTAACCTTCCTAGAACACATTGCAGGTTACAAAATACACCAAAGCTTTCCATTTTTACTTAAGTCAGTACTTTTGCTCCCTACATTTATTTTAACTCATTTATACTTCTTTTCAAGTCTAAAAACAGTTCACCAGAAAACACACTAACCAATGCAGTTGTTAAAACTTATAATTAATCAAAATAGCCCTGGGTGATGATAACACTTAGATGATTATCACTATTGTAAGTAACTACCACCTAGCAAATAATACTTCACTTTATATTATTCTTGATGTTATTTTATTATCCAAAAATGGGTTGAGTTAAATGTTAATGATTTTGCCAATAGTTCCTATATATAATAAAGTGATGCCATTCAAATCTTTTGCACGGAGGTGATATCTATACCTGATGGAGGGTAGCCATAATGGCGTCGAAATATTGCAGATACTGAATTCAAGCCCTTACTATTCGAGACTGGTGTGGTCATTCAACCCAATTCATAAGTGCAGATCGACCGAGTCATAAACATACAATTACTTGTCATGTTTGGCACCTTGATGAAAACTTTGGAGCGCTGTATCTCAAAACGAAGTTTTGGCACAAGCGCCTTTTTTGCAGCAACTTCTTTTGAAAAAAAAAATATATATATATCCAATTTTCCTACCTCATTCGTATTCCAGAATGCTAGATGATGCTGTTTTGGAAGATCCAGTTTCGTAACGTTTCGGTACTTCTCGGTCATCTTTGCTCATTTTCCTGTGGCAGCCGCTCCCTTGTCCGCCCTGTCCACTTCCGGCCCTTTCAGAATTGCGCCGGTGCGATGGGAGTGATCGGACGTTGACGCCGTATTAGCAAAACAACCAACGACGCGAACCAACTTTAGCTACTGTCTACAGGCCTTTGTCCAGTAAAGGGATTGCTGAAGGGTTCATTTCATATAAAATTATTCCCTATATTATATTTAACGACGATACAATAAGGGAGATTGGACATGGGCCTTTTCAGGCCAAGACTAAAAGTCATTGGTCCTCCCGACTTACTCGGGCTCCCACTGTTGAATTGAATTGATACAATAAGGACATCGATGACGCATAGGCCCCGCTACATTATGTGTATTTGTGCTGTTGAACACTCCTGAAAATTCATTGGGGACCCGACCTGTAAGTGTTGCCAAGTCGGGGGTTTCCCCCCTGGAGGCAGTTTTTTTTTTCCGTACAGGGGGAAATTTGGGGAAGGAATCGTTTAAGAGGTTTCTTAGGGGGATTTCCCAGTCATGAAAGAACATAAATATGCTATACATTTCATATAGCAAAAGCAAAATTTCAATTTGTCTGAACGTCATATATATTTTATAGTTAACTGAAACCATGCTAATTTACCGTCTGTCTGATAAAACGCTTTCACGTTCCAATATATTGTATATTTGTATTCAAAACTTCTCTCCGTACAAACATGAGTAAATATTTTGAATTTACCTTTGATAATTTTTCCGATTAGGGGGTTTTTTCGTGCTATTGAGAGGGTTTCGGTGTAAGTCAGTTGGCAACACTGGTAACACTTACCTCGCACAATCCGTAAATCTGTCAAGGAGGTGAGCAGTACAAAGCTCGCCAAGGAGGTGGGCAGTATAAATCTGCCGAGGAGGTGAGTAGTACAAAGCTCGCCAAGGAGGTGGGCAGTACAAATCTGCCAAGGAGGTGGGCATTATAAATCTCGCCAAGGAGTTGGGCAGTATAAATTGGATTATTATTAAACTGTATTACTGGATACTGATTAGATTCAGAGCGCAATGGCAGGGGGTGGCCCCCTAGTTGAATCCATTCCTCGATTTTCAACTCAAATCCCATCATTGATTGCAGCAATACAAATTCGATGATAAATGGAATGCAGTTTAAGGTTAAAAAAAACGACCATTGTATCAAACCCTACCTCCTTTCAACTCAGAAACCGTATATATTCACTCAGTTCTTCTTCGGCTGATTGCAACTTGACGTTGGGTACACAACTGTCCCCCTGTGCGCGCCTCTACCGACCTGAATTGTAACTACGTTCCCCCATAGTCATTTCGAACGAATAGGTTACGTTGAATGAATTGGCGCCGCACAGGAATGACTGCTAAAATATAGACTAGTTGGGCAAAGATCAGAATGATTTGTATAGTTTGGTGTTCTGGATGCTCGCAAGCTCGCTTCTCAAAAATACATAACATCAACTAGAATCCCTTAGTAAAAATTCAGATTAGATGAGAATGATTTGTATAGTTTCGTGGTCTGGATGCTCGCATCTCAAAAATACATTACATCAAGTAGTCAATCCCTTAGTAAAATCAGATTATTTAGACGAATAAATCGAAATGACGTTTTAAAGTATGATTTAAAACATTTATAATAATGACGTTTAAAAATATATTTCGGAGGTTGGATTCGAATGCAATAAAATAGTGTCCCGTACATGGGATTGAACCCGGGTCACTCAACTTGGAAGTCTGTTATGATATCAACTACACCACGAAGACTCTCGTAATTATTAAATAATCACAGAACTTAGCTACCCATAAGGGAGCTTATTTCCATTGCCAGTTGACGCTAGTTCAAATTCAGGTCGGCAGGGGCGCGCACAGCGGGACATGTGTACCTAGTGTCTGGTCTAATTGCACACCAAATATTACTCATGTTTCTAACTATTCTTTACTGTCATTCAATCGAATCATAAAGGACTATTATTGAAAGTATCATCCTCGTCTTTTACTGTGCCGCACAAATTGATTACTTATGTTGAAGTAGTATAACAGTGTACAATAAAGTATAAAAGTAAACAACTGATAAAAAAAAACAAGTCTACACATTATCGGAGACCGCATTTTCTTCTAAACATTCCCGAGGGAACATTCGTTTTACGATGCACTGCGTCGAGATGAAGCAGCCATAATAATAATATTCCTAACGGGTCGGCTGTTTATCGGACTTTAAGAACTTGCCTATATTTGTACGCATTTACCAATTGTTAAAACTGGATGGCGCATTATGAAACAAATCATAACGCACTTGGATGGTTCGCAAAGACTCCTTTAATAATTATCTTTCAACAGATTACATTATAGCCCTTATTATTGTACCCAAGTACAGGGGTTAATTGAGAAATATGAAATCAAAGAAAACTAGTGTCTCTCCCTTATTTCAAACTTCAATGTTACACATATTTTATATGTAAGTTAGGAAAAATCGTTTATGTATGGGCGTAAGAAAGTCGAATTTCGTTTTTACATTTTGTGACAGAGTTCCCGTCATAGAGTTCCCTCGGGAACTCTATATAAATAATTTCATTGGTCTATGACTTATAATTTCTCAATTTTTCCCCTTTTTATATTTTCAATTTCATTCCTATGGTATGTACCTGGCCTTTGCCATTTTTATTATTATTCTTTATACCCGGGCTTGGTTCCCAATTATTCAAGGGCATTGTCCCCAATTATTCAATTTCCAGGGCTAATACCCAATTTAAGTCCCCAATGTTGGGCATATTAATTTAAATCTATTTTATTTTCCTTAAGGTATATGTCTCCATAGTTGAGCCACCCTTTATTCCCGATTGTTCCAATCTTTGATTGGGGGTTAGTTACCTAATGAATACTTCATATATTAAGATTCATTGACAATCCATCCTGTTTTAATTTCTCTTTTCCCATCCTCAATCGCCAATGCACCTATTTATTAATGAGCATCAGTTCTCAGCCAGTAACTATTCCACCTAGTTAACATACTTGATCTTCAATCAAGTATGTCTTTAAGTGGGGGAGTGTGACATAGTTCCCGTCGGGATCTCAGAGAATGCGCTGTCGTCGCCCCGTTGGTGAACAACAGGCGTCGCACGCCTTTTCTCGTGTTTTTGAGAAGCTGAGTTTGGCCTTGGATGGGTGATCCAGGTCCCTGGAAACCAATCTACTCCGAACATAGCTCATTAATGCTATTAGTAGGAGTGGGTATCTCTCTGACAGGATACTGTCATTCTCCCCTACCTCATTTTGGAGGATTTAGGGTCCCATTGCACCTCTGTGGGGCTACCTAAATCCTTGATAATTTCCACCAACCTGAAGTGTAATTGAAGATCAATACAATGAAAAAATTTACTGCAACCCCTCTGCGAATTACAAGTCATTGTAGTGGAGTGGGGTTAGAGTCAACATTTTTATGATGGAATCTGCGTTCATGTAAAAACATGAGACAAACGATGAGCGTTAGTAACGTTTATATATTATATTGAATGTTTGATTCAGTTGATGTTTGATTTCAGTAATGAACCTTTTTTTAAATTAATGTATTATTATGCATTTAAAAGCAGGTAATTCAGGAGCGAAACTTGCAGAAAATGTGATTATATTTTTTATCTTGGAAGCCGTGTTTTTTGCACATGCGAGTAGGCGACTTTTGATTAGCAAGTGATGAATTTCTTCGGAAAATCTTAGTCCTAAAATTTTTTACAAAAATCCTTTAAATCCTTGATTGGTATTAATGAACATTGTGGATGTTATGAATGTTGGTAAGAATTGCACGTTTGCGCAAGTGCATTGACTACTACTGATATGATAACGATGAATTGATGGAAACTCTCATGACGTTCAATTCTCAATTTTCCAAATTTGAACGAAATTCGTGGAAGTTCGAAGGATCGAAAATTACTCAACTACACTATTAAAGACTTATCTGCAAAATTTTCACCTTCTATCCGGCATAAGAATTAAAATTAGGGCGTTACGGATTTTGGTCCATTTTCCTTTTTAGTTTATTATTATTTTCAATAATGAACCTTTGTAATCGACCAAGAATAACAATTTTAACTCCCTCTCCCCCTCAAAATATGTTGGTTTTCGTTTTAAGATACGTAGATTACTGAAATCAAATAAAAAATCCGTCCGTCCGCCATACGCCATCAACCGTTTGAAGCTTTTCTCCGAAACTACTGGACCAGTTTTCGATATGTGGCTTATAAATCGTACATTGGCCGGTTCTGTCCTGTAGTTATTACTTCCAATCAGCACCAAGGGGTCAAATTTAAGGTTTAACATATTCATAAATCGAGATCTGAATAACTTTCCAAATAAATGGATGATTTTTGCATTTGATTGAAACCCAACTTAGTTCAATGAATCGAACGAGACCATTCGGAGCATTTTGCGACTAACCTTTCGCGCTCATGAAGGTTTTGAGTGTTTTGGATAAAAATCGTAACACGACTGTGACTCACAAAGCGACTTTGGCGTGAAGGAGTGGGGTTTTTTTAAACTGATAATTTAAGCCGCATCTCAACCAGTAGGGTCATTGGCGGCTTAGCTCAAGGTGTCAAGGGACACTGAAAGGAGCGCTAAGGGGAGCCACATTGTTCCTCCATCACTAAAAGGATACAAAACAAGGATACAGAAAAAAAAGAACAAAAACGGATACTAAACATGGGATGACCACTCTGTAACCCCTAGAGCGGATAAAAATACCCAAATACACCCCCCTCCCCTCCTCAAATTAAAACTAAGACTAGATAATGCTTACAACTACAACTGATCTACTATGCAGCTAAGTTTAATAAAGTTATGACTAGATGTGGATAGATATATCACATACTAGAGACTAGAGATGTCACTGTTCGTGGCTCGCAGGTACAATAAAAGGGACTGGACTTTGTCTGTCTACTGTGTAGTGGGGGGGGGGGGGGGCTTGAGGTCTATGAGGGCTGGGCTGTCCTCCATGAAGTGGCGGTAGGTACTGTGAAATCACTTAATCATTAGTAATGATATCATATACCGTGAGGCTCGTGGGCAGGAGTGATGATCTTGTAGTATCGTGATGGATCTGTTTTTACGCGAGTTATTCTTGAAAAACGGTCACATATGAAAACATTGATACTTGAAAAAAACGATCACGAAATACTGACCCCCCGCCCCCCTCATTTGGTTGATGTGCGCTACTTACAGCGGTTTAGTCAACGTAATAATGTAGCACAAACTGAGAGCTTTTCAACGAGTTGTAAACGATTCTCAAGGGGTGTAAACTTTGAGTTATTTTTAATCAGCTATGGGAAGTTTGCAGTGATAAGACGAAAATCGCGGTACCTACCTATGAAAAATGATGAAGCGTAATAACGAAATGTTTTGCCATTATTGGCTCGTAATAAGCAAGGTAGGTACCTACGTCTATATATATATATGTATGTCCTTCCAGACGATAACTCTCATTAGGATTGAGATAAAAATTCCGTTCAAGCCTTCCAAACGAAAGGATGAGTTTGTTGGCCAACAACTTTTGTGCACGTTAAATTGGTCAAATTTCAAAAAACGTACTCAAAAAGTCACTAAAAATTGCTAAAAGCGGCGAAAAATCGTTAAATTCATTATTGTATTAGGGTTTTAGTTTTAAAAAAATCTATAAACGATTACCTAGTACGTTAAAAAAAAATCGCGCAAAATTATGTTGAAAAACGAATCAAATTTCATTAATTATGTCTTAAAAATCTGCATAAAAACCTAAAAATCCAAAATTTTTTTGAATCATCGAATTTTATCAGGTACGTGGTTTTTGCCATAAAATTGGTTTTTAACAATTCCTTTCTTCTGAAATTGCACAAATTTCAATACAATTTAACATAACATAGATAAGAAAATTTGACTGGTGATTTCACTTTTTTTTTCTTCCGTTTTCTTTTGACATTCCTTTTGCAGTCCTCGAGTTATTTTAATTTGAAAGGGGATTATTCTAGTAAGGCACTACCGCTGTCCAATTATTAGTTTCTTATATGTCTCTGAGCCAACATTACATTGGTACCTATTTAACGATAGTGGTAATATCCCCTGAATTGTAGCTAGTAGAAGAATTCTGATGGATTGGATTTCTCCCAATCCATCACCCAACCAAATCATCCCACACCAAAATTAGGAAAGGAAGGGTGATTTTATCAATGATGCAAGCCAAAAGTGTTCGTTGTGTAACAGTGTGATTGGGATTCGTGTTAACGAGCAATGATTCTTTTGGTACGGTACAACGATTAATAGTGGTAGAAAGCTAAAGTGGCTGTTCTATACGCATATACGTTCCATAATTATTGAAACTGCAAAACAAAATCTGCGAGGTCTGAACTATCAGAAGGATGTGATGGGAATAGCCGGGGAGAGGAAGGTCGGAAAAAATGTTGGTTTTTTGCGGGGTGAGGGCGGCATATGGTGGGAATGGGCAGATCCTCTTACATCACGGATGACTTGAGTCGAGCTATCTCTCTCGCTCTATCTTTTCTTGTCTTCTACGCAGTAGCATTCTGTTATGCACCAAGTTCGAGACTTAGGGCGGAATTCATATACGGGAATTGAGTCTGGGTGGGCCCCTAAGTGTATCGATAAGGGAATTCATGAACACTGCGCGATTCGCAGACGTGATTTGAGGGCGACCCAGAGGGTGCGCTGAGTGAGCAACCCGAATGCTCACTCAATGGGATTCATAAACAAAAAATGGCGTTGAGGTGAGTTTCACCCTCAGCTCAACGGTGCAATATCCTGAACAACGGCAGGAGGTCACTTGAATGCGTCAACTGACAACTTTTATTATTATTTTCACGTAGGTATAGGGACTGGTGGTTATTTTGTTCGGAGTTTATTCAAAAACTACGGCACATAAGAGTAGGTAGGCTGTACCTAAACGGTAGTTCAGTACATGTTTGATGTGACAAACAGATCCCATTTGACTGCTATACAATCAACTACGAAATATTTCTCTATATTTTTATATTTTTTTAGATTTTGATATTTTCCCCTCTACCTTAATTCACTATTCCCCTCAATAACCAGACCCGAAGGTAGGGAAGCTTTGTGTTCGTGATTGAAGTCGAAAAAAATTTTTTCCCTCAAAAATCAAAATTTCCAATTGCTTTTGCGTTCCAGAGCTTGCTGATCAATTTTGGTTCCGTGTCTGTCTATCGGTGGTAAATCCTTGTCACGCCCGAAACTATACTAAGTTCAAGTCCGATCCCGATGAAATTTTCAGGGATTGTGCGGATTAGCACGGTCCCTTATCAAAGCCGTCGAATTAACACTAGCCTTTGCGCATGCGCAAACGTGAATTTATTATAACGTCGATTTCTCATCATCTGCTAGTCCGAATTCGTTCAAACTCGTCGGTAGTTGAGGATATGTTCTAGGAAAATGTCCTATAAATCATATCGCATGCGCAAAACTAATATCGATTGACACAGTCAAAACTCGAGTCTAATGGATCGATTTTGATCAAATTTTCAGGGATTGTGCGGGTTAGCTTCTTAATTGTCCCCTATAAATTTCATTGCCGTCGCATTAATAGTGGTCTGGGCGCATGTGCAAACGGTAATTTCTAATAACGTCGATTTCTTATCTTCTATTGGACCGATTTCGTTCAAACTCGGGGAGTAGATGGATATATGTTCCAGAAAACTTTTTTATGAATTATATTGCGATTGGTGAAGCAAGAACTATAGTGCATGCGCAAAACTAAAATTGATATACGCAGACAAAACTCCGTTACTAATGGACCAATATTTATGAAATTTTCAACGATCTTGCGGTTTGGCTCCTAAACGGTCCCCTGTGCATTCCATTGCCATTGAATTAATAGTAGTCTGTGCGCATGCGCAAACATTAATTTCTTATAACATCGATTTCTTATCATCTGTTTGTCCGATTTCGTTCAAACTTGAGAGATTGTTGCGTCCAGGGTGATGCCCTTTGTATTTTATCGTGTTCGCGTGAATAATAGGTAATTATTGCAAATGCACAAAACCAATATTGGATGATACTCCGAGAATAATGAATTCGATTTTGATGTCATTCTCCATTATTGCGCGGGTTAACCATTAGACAATTTTCGCACATGCAAACATGAATTATAGCCGTAATTTGCATTTTAGCATGCATACACATGAATTAGATACTGTTAAATTTTGCAGTCAATCATTTCGACTTATTCTTTGTTATTCAATCAATTCTATACTTCTATGTTACAATGTGTGAGAAAGCTATAATGCCCACCAAACTTTGCAGACGTTTTAAAACATTTCAATGAGTTATAATTCGTTATAATACGAGGAAGCTGAGTGCCACACCGAACTTGGCAGATGTAGTTACCAAATTGTTTTGGCAAGTTTTCAGTGGCTTCAACATGGCAGTTTCCAGATGAAACATGTGCCCCCATGCTATGATTCCGTACAGTAGTAATGGCTGTGAACATCGAACCAGCTGTTTCAGCGAGAAAGTGAAGCTAAATCAAGTACCTACTACGAATAGATTTGTTGTAGGTGTGAAAAATAGTGGTAGAACAAATCAATTGAAATGGGGTTGTCTGTTTCACAGTCAGTTCATTTGTATTCTTTGAGAGGCGGAGCTCATCCCAGAACATTGTTCTGCTTTCTACTGCCGCCGACGGACCCGAGCCCGCGCTAGCAATGTGATAATGATGTCTGCTCCCCAACAAAGCATCCCATCGATGAGGCATCAACATACGGCATCAATTGTTAGCTATGACTTTTCTCAGTCGTTCATTTGAAGTCAGGCGACGCTCGACGCTTCAAAACAGATCTACCGTGTTAAATCTATACGTATTAATAAAATTGTAATTCTATCTCTCTGTATCATCCGCTCAGCCTCACGTGACATGACGTAGTTATTCTTGGCGGAACTCTTGCATATATTTTTTTCTCGACTTTTATAAACAACTAGGAGGTTTAAATGCAAGAGGAACCTCATATCTCTTCGCGGATGATACTGCGATTTCGTGTGTAGGGGGCGTTGTGTATAAAGCATGTGACAATGAGGTGATGGCAACTCAAGATTTGAACTTTACCTGAGTATGAATGGATGTATCAACTCACTGAATCTGAATATAAACAAGTAGATCAGTGCTCACGAAGTGAGTCACATGATAGCACATTTTCTTGTAAGGAGATCCGCGTGAAATAGACGCTTCCGTCGTTCAATAGTAGACAAAATGGTTTTGGAGTTCACTCCGCTGATCAATAACCTCTCATGCGTCAGCGACTCCTGATGCATATTTACCCTCGCCATGTCACACATTACATACTTACCACGTTTCAACAAAATCGGTGTGTGTGTATGTGGATCTATGGGTTAGTCTTTGGTAGGCTTACTGCGGAGAGGCTGCTTGAGTTAGACCGTGAAGTTCGCTCTGCTGTGCGCTCTTGGCTAGGCTTCCCATCTGGTGTCCCAAGTGCCAATGCATAGTGCTCAAATTAAGTTTATAAACTATAAAATAGAACATTAAAAAATTTATGTACAAAATTATGCTGAAAAATGTACTTGAATTTCATTAAAATGTGCTGAAAAATCGATAAAAACTGCAATAAAGTTAGAAATCCAAAATCTCTTTTTGATAGAAGATTATTATTTGGAAAGAGGTTTTTGCTATAAAATTGGCAGTTAACAGTTACTTTTCACTGACAGTTCTCATTTTGAACTCAATGTAACATAATATCGTACGATAATTTAAGAAAATTCGCTCATACGATTAAGCTGCATGACTGGAACTTTTTTTATTGTTTGTTTTATCCAAATTTTAGTCTAGTTATGCAACCTCGAGAGTTTCAAATTTACCGTCGGTGAAGGGGTGAAATGGTGTGTGTGTGTGTGTGTGTGTTAGTGTATGTAGGGGGGGGGATTCCGAGAAATCATACTTTTGTTTTTTTCTCTTATTTTAATTCTCACCAAAATTGTATTCAAACCATTCTTAGGGACTTCCCTGTAATGCATGCATTACTTACCTATATGTTTAAAATACTAAGACACTTGAGGAAAGACCTGACGTAGTATACCACAATCATATTTACTTATATTTATAATTTACTGATAACAACTCTCTGCTCTGGAAACCCAATTGAAAAAGTTCCATTCATGTAGCATGATCGTATGAGCGAATTTTCATAAACTATCTATCGTATTATAATATGTTAAATTGCATTGAAATTCGAACAATTCGAGTAGAAAGAAATTGTTAAAAACCAATTTTAGGGCAAAAAAAAAAAAAATAAATAAATAAATAAAAAAAATAAATAAATAAATGAATTGTTCTAAGTAAAATTCGGCAAGTCGAAAGAGATTTTGGATTTTCTGATTTTTTTGCAATTTTTATAGACTTTGTAGCTAATATTAATGACATTTAAGTACTTTTTCAGCAGAATTTTGGGAAAATTTGTTTGAATGTCTTATTTAATTGTTGAAAATTTATTTTTAACTATAATTCTGCTTGAAAATATAAATTTAAAGATTTTTGTTCGTTTTTAACCATTTTTAGTGATTTTTTGACTACATTTTTTGAAATTTGACCAATTTGATGTGATGAAAAATTGTTGGCCTACGAACTCATCCTTTCGTTTGAAATGCTTGATTTTATGACGCAAGAAGGGTATTTTTATCTTAATCCTAAGGAGAGATCGTCTGGAATGACACATACATATATATATATATATACATATATATATATATATATATATATATATATATATATATATATATATATATGAAAAAGGGCAAACTTCCGCAATCGTTTCAGAATGCCTCAAAATGGATTTCAATGAAGATGTTTTTCCAAAAAATGTTGATTTTAAAATTTTCCGAGCCATTGCAATTGCTTCATTTTCTACCAAAATTCACTAAACAGTGCTTAGTTCTTTGGAATTTGATTGATCGGAAGATCAGAAACAGCCTCGTTATTCCTGTATCCCGTAAATATATACACATCTCTTCTATAACCTACGAGGATCTATTGATCGGGAAACACTAGTGCAAAGCGTCTTGAGCTTTGGAATGAGCGTGGGGTGGTGCCTCAACTTCGACTTTTTCATCCCGTAGCTATTGCGCAGAAATCCATTCTCAAAGTAATTACTTAGAAACCCCTGCAGATTCTCCACTAATGATGTTTGATATCGCTTGTGTCTTTACTCTTCATCAACTGTGCAAAGTATTCAATTTCATTCTTTCACAAGAACCATTTCTTCCACCAAAGAAATAACCCATATTCCATTCGCCTCTCTTCTGAAACTGGTATCATTAACATTTGCCGAAAAATCGTTGAAAATTGCACACAAAACAAAAAAACTATAAAATCCAAAATCTTTTTTTAATCGCATAACATTATTTAGAACGATTTTTTTTGGTACCATAGCATTGGTAGTTAACGATTTCTTTGCACTCAAATTGCCCAAATTTTAAATTAATGTAACATGATATATAATACGATTATTTGCTCATACGATCATGCTGCATGACAGGAGCTTTCTAATGGTCTACACATGCATGTTACGACACGTAGAAGCTCACTCAACTTGGAACATGTTAAGTTGTTTGATCAACACGCATTGTGGATATTTCATGGTTATTTTTTATTTGCTCAATAGAAAGATTTGAGCAAGGGCTTTCCAAAAAGATGCTATATGATGGGTATCTGACAAGAAATTCGGCCCATGAAATTAATTTGCACGATGACGTCACGGCCTCCGCCCACCTGTTGGGAACCCTCAGGTCTCTTGCTTGCACTATACGTCACGCGTGATTTTCCTGCCCATTTATTGGCCGAACTGAATGGTCTTTTGAGCTGAAAATTGCTACTTGGGGTTTTTCAAGTGCACTGAATCTGAGGTAAAAATTGTGAAATTCCACAAAGTGAAAGTTCACAATTTAAATCGAATCTGTGTTGTTATCAATCACATTTTCGGAGGTGGTCAACAAGTCTTTTCCATACATTGAATAATAAACCAAAATTGTTCGGATCGCGCTATCGTTATTCACATCCCACGCATTCCGTCGGACTTACCTACTGCAACATTTCGACTCGAGCTGCCGCCTGTTCATCTAGAATATACGAAGAAGGTCAAACAGCGCTTTAAAATCCCTTCCTGGGCTGTGGAACGTGGCGCGACTAGAACAATACACGAGGTTTTCTTCTCTATGAATTATTATCATCTCGGCGAAAAGCGGTTGACTCTTTGTGAGAACCATTTACGAGTGGTGGAAGTAAAAAATAAAAAAGGACCACCGCCGGCTAGGCGATTATAATGTCATGGCCGCGACGTGTGCGTTCTGAGTACACAGTACATAACAGCCGCCAGGGCTCCTTCCACGCAGTAATTCTCTGCCTATAAACGTATCAACTTTACTGCTGCGCCAGCTCGCGTTTTTTACAATCAAGGTTGTCCGCCATCTTTCTATTTTCGTTCGTTATTTACATTATTAAACATTTATGATTGGAAATAATAGTCATTTCAATCCTGCAAAAATAGTTGTTTGACGTTTCGAGGTAAGTTGACTAACAATTCAACGGTAAGACCCGTCTCGTAGATTGTCCTCACCAGCCGTATTTGTTCATCTTTACTTTTCAAATGCGATTTCTTTCTGAATTGAGAGGACACCAAACAAGTTCAGCGCGACAGGAAAATTGGATTTTTCTGTAACTATTTTTCTCGTATTTTGCTTCCGAGTCTACCTAAAGGTAGCGGAAGCATTGTTTTCACTTTTGGGAGAAAAAAATGTTTGGTCTCCGAAATCAAAATTTCCACTCGCATTTTAAGTTGTATACCATTCTGAACAACTTTGGTTCCGTGTCTGTCTGTCGTGTGTCCGCAAATCCTTCTAACAAGTTTATTTTCCACAGTTTTCTATCTGATTTGGATGAAATATTCAAGGGATGTGTGGGCTAGGGGCTAGACGGTCCTCTATCAGTTTTGACTGGACGGTCATCTTGACTGCATACACAACAGACCACAACATACACAATCACATACACACAATACATTCACTCTGCGCATGCACAAACGTAAATTCTACCAAGCAGTCTCACGCCTCATTGTCCGATCTCGTTCAAATTTGTATAATAGTTAGGGGATGACTATTTGGTCATCTTATGTCAATTTCAAAATGATTGTAACAGTAATAGTCACTACGCATGCGCCAATATAAAATCCTTGTAACAAGCTTATTTTCTACAGTTTTCATCCGATCTAGATGAAATTTCCAGAGAATGTGCGGACTATTGGGTAGACGGTCCTCTGTCAGTTTCACTGTTGCCAAATCAATACTTCACCCTGCGCATACACACGTAAATTACATTGAGCATCATTTTTTTAGCGAATTTTTGAAGAAAATTAAGCTATTGCTCTCGCCTCAAAATTTGTAGAATGTGAATTTTTGAGAAAATTGTATGCAGAAATCCGTTTCAGGCTATTCTGAATCATACTCTGAAGTTTAACGCATTTTTTTATGTATGTATGTATGTGTCATTCCAGACGATAACTGTCCGTAGTATTGTGCTAGAAACTTCAAACAAATTTTAAAATGTTTAGGATACAAAACGAAAGTTCAAGTTCGTTGGCCAGCATGATCGGATTACATCTTCGGGTTGAAATTTTCAAAAATGTAGTCAAAATTTTCAAAATAGCCTGTTTTTTGCGATTTGCTATGCGAAATGATTTTTTCAGCATACTAACATGTGGTATATTCGGAATAAGCGTAAAATTTCCTATAAGAATATGTAACAAGTTTTCAATTTCAAATTCTAAGTTTTGAAATTTTGAAAAATTTCAATTTCAAATATGTATAAGTTTTCAATTTCAAGTTTTCAATTTCAAAGTTGAAAAATCAGTCAAAAATCGAAATAATGCCGTTCGCTAGTTGTAAAAATCGGTAATATTTGCATGAAACATTGTCCAAATTCAGATTGAACTACTCTTATGGAAGTATCCCTGTATAACCAATCCTAGAACCATGCTGTTTAAAACGTAGGAGTACCTCCTAATTATTTTTAATAATTTGATTCCATGTTTGTCTATCAAAATCATAAACTAAAATTTCTCTACACGATCAATAGCGACTGAAATGTCGAAGATTTCTTCAAAAATTCGCTCATGGGGTCATGCTGCATGACTGGACTTTTTTTTCGTTTCCCTATCGACCAATGATGACGTTTCCCGCTACTTCTTGAATCACTCTTTTCCACTATGGAATTTTTCAAGATTATTTAAAACTTTTCAATGATCTGTACATTCATGATAGGTAAACGACACACCCAATTCGGCAGACGTTGTTTGTTTGTCATTTCTAATAATAACATTACTTGTTGCATTTTGTGATCATTCATAGAAATATTTTTCTGATATGATTTGTATCTTCCACAATCCTCATGAACTTCATTGAAATAAATGTGATTTCGTACTGTTTTCTACCTCTTTACTCTGCCAATTGCAGAGGCTTCCTAATTTTGTCTGTTCATGTACCTGTACTTAATGCATCCACTTCGAGGTGCTCAGTACTAACTTTTTGGCACCTTTTTTATCAGATGGATTTTCTATAATTTTTAGAATTAACATCTAACTACTGCGCTAAATCAGAGTTTATATAGCTTATAAGCCATTTGATTAAGCTATGCACTTCTTTATTATTGAGCCCCCCCCCCCCCCCCCCCCCCCCCCCTTCTAAAATAGTTATTTATGGGTTAAAAAAAAACATTTTCTTTGCGCACTAAACAAATCAATAATGGAGATTCCCAATATTAAAAACAAGTGTCAATTGCGCACGTTTGCGCAAGTGAGCAACGCGTAATTTTGCCTTTTTTGAGATCCTTACAAAAAAAAAAAAATTTAATAAAAAAAGTTTTTTGACCCGTAAATAACGACTTTAGCATGGGGGGGGGGGGGGGGGGGGGGGGGGGATAACCTGTATGTTATTACAGGCAAAAAATGTTATTATATATTACTCAGATTATACAATGCCTAAAAAACCCTTTAAAACCAAAAATAAATGAAAAAAACTCTTTGATCGGGTTTTTCACGATTTGACCTGCTGCGGCTGTGATTCTATGGCCCGCTGCGCACAAATTGTTGTTTCTAGAAACGGCTGAAAGCTGAACTATAAGTAATCCTTAGGTATTTAGTCTAATATTTGAGAAATTCCTGTTCTGCTTGGTTCATTTTTTTAAATTTGACCCTCGTACGTTATATTACTCCAGAACCGCCAGTATCTCCTAAAAATAGTAATAATCTAATTTATGACTTTGGACAGGGGGAATCAGGTAAAAATTCTGCTGTTTTTTTGATAATTTTTTAAATCATTATTCTATTTTTTTGTGTGATTTAGAAATCTCCTTAGGATTTTTTATTTATTTATTATTATTATTTTTTTTTTTTTTTTCGATTCAAAAACCAATACCTACTTGGGAATTTTGATATCAACTGGGCTCGCTGACGTCCCTGGATTCAGTTTACCAAATTTGCAACTTTTCATAAATTTCGATTATTAATGACTAGCGAAACTTGCCCTCCCCCCTCCCCCTCCCCCAAATTCAAATGCCTAAGTTAACGCCTGCACTTATTAGTGACTTCCTAGTAGATCCGTGAAACAAAATACGTCGTGCGGTATTGACAATCCGGCGCCGTAACTCAATGAGATAATCACGCAATGAGATACGGTGACGCATCCTTTCGTACAGATACGTTAACGGATCGTAATCCGGAAAAAATGTCATCTGCTAAAATAGCCTCCTTCCATGGACTCAAATAACCTCCTAGGGATAATTTCCTCCTTCCATGGATTTAGCGTTACAACTACATCCGTTAAGGACTTGACGTGACTTTAATGTGCGGTAAAGTTTCTCGTTACTGCACGCCGTATTGAGACCGACGGATCTCTAGGAACTCTCTATTATGTTAATGCTTATAAAGCTTTACACATTGCCTTTGGACTATTAGTGTACGAATACTTTCAATACATTCTTCGCTTTTGTGACCAATGATTCTGTACGCAGTAAGTGAGGAAGCTGTGCTGCTCATTAAACTTGCAGGACGTTTCGGTCATGAGCATTTTGAATTTAACAAATCATAAAATGTTAAATTCCATAAGAATTTAACATTAAGAAGAGGTGTAGGGTGTTCGAGAAGAGCGAAATTCGGGTCCGAAAGCCATTTTTCTCTGCAAAGTTAGAACGTTTGGTTATTACGTAAAGAACAGAATGGGTTCGTAATGACTGATGAGAGAGTTGAAAAAGAGAAGAATAGGCAGGTACGCCAATGGCTATCTAGCACTGCCTGCTTCTATAATAAGTAGGTTTGCCCTGTTGATATCATTTCGCGGGAAGGTCATTGACTGGGGAGCTAACTTGGTGTTACCTTGAGATTCATTAAACGCTATCTCGGCGTCTACAGGTGCTGAAATTAACGTTATCATCGGCTCACCTTGGAATGGGCGATGCTCGGCGACGCGACATGTTACGATCGAGTTACGATTCCTTATCGGTTTCGACGCAAGTTCCTTCCGTCACTTTGTTAGCGGTTGAGCGGAGCTCTGAGCAAGATTTTCATATAACAGATAAAATGTGCACGCGCGCACCTTCTATGTACTTGTACTTATCACTTATGTATCACATATGGTCCATTCATATACTATGTAGATCTCGGGTACTTGCCAAATTACAAATTCCGTCTGACAAGCAAATCACACTTCATGTTTTCCTGGTTTCTATACGGACACGGAAACGTATTCTTTATATCACAATGTGGTAAGCGATGTGGACAATTGATAGAACCATAAGAGTGAAAAAAGTGTTTCGTTTAAATAATAACAATAAACGTATGGTGCGAGGCCTCACACAGCTCTTCTTACGGTGATTTGCCTCTTAGATATTTTATGGTTATTTATAGTATTTGCAAATAGAGTTATTCTTTCTGCAAATCAAATTAATCTTTTATCAAATTTAATTAAACTTTTGACAAATAAATTCAATCTTTTTACAGATAAATTTAATCTATTTACAAATGAAGTTTATCTTTTTGCAAATGACGTTAGACATTTTACAAATAAAATTAAAAATTTTACAAATGAATTTAAACATTCAGCCGCAGTGGATAAGTTTGATGTTTACCGAATTTTCGTAAAAAATGAAGCTATTGCAATGGCTCGGAAATTTTTTAAATGAAAATTTTCGGAAAATTTCTTCATTGAAATCCGTTTTGAGGCATTCTGAAACGAATCCTAGAGTGTAACGCTTTTTCATATGTATATATATATATATATATATATAACTTAAATGTCCTTTAATCGGGAATCGGTTTTTAAAAAACAATCGTTTAATTCCCGAATACAATTTATTAAAATATGAAAAGAAACACACACGACTACGTACAGAGAGGGAACGTACCGCACGAGAGATTGCCCAACAGCGACTGCCCCGAGCTTCGGGAGGTCCGAAGCGAGGTGCTTCCACTAAGAGGGGAGAACTGCTGAAGGCATTAGTTTTATTATTTTTCCTCCCTATGTTAGAGGATCACATAATTCCTCCCTCCTTAAGCTGAAAATTTAGAAAATTAAAAATAAACTAAATTTTCACAAGAAAAGACTTGATTAAATAGCAAGGCCTTCATGTTCTCGTTGCGGTTAGCTTACTCTTCTGTTTACAATACGCAATTATGGTATAAGTAATAAACATGATAATAAGAAGATACAAAATTATAGTCCAAAAGCTTGGAACAAAATATTCAATTATATTTAATGGCTCTAGACGTGTTACTCTGTTTAGTTTGACATTTTTGAAACTGAGTTCTTTTAGAGTAAGCGTTGTATTTGACATTTGTGAGTCTTTAATTTCAAAATTTAAGTCGGTTAATAATTTAGGTTGGCCTAATGATTCACTTTCTGAATGAAGGGGTTGTCCCTTGTAATACATCCTACTGTTACCTTCCGAAATTAAAAATATACCTTTTAATTCCACTATTTCCGAACCATGCCTATTATTTATTTCTATTTTGTCTCCAAAGGGGAAGACTGCTAGATGCTGATTTGATTCTGGAATTGATTCAATCCAATTATCCTCAATGTTTACTGTTACGTATTCACAATGTTCTGCAGTACTGGAACTAAGTATTTCTTCTTCACATTTAACATTCTGGTTTGATATTAATTTTTTACTACAATGAATGATACTACCCCGTTGACAATTATCTGACAGGGGTATTGTTGTATTATTTGACTTAGACTGGAGAAGATAATTTATCTTAGGAAATATAGAAACATACTGATTTTGCCTAAGTGTGGGTATTGGTCGTAAAAAGTACAAGTGGTATTGTAACCCATCGGACAATGGTAGATTGAGAAAATACATTATTTCATCGTCCTTGATTGCACAAGTAACTTGAATAGTGGATTCTATTTCTAGAATATTTTCGTACTTTATTTCCAAAGGTAATTTGGAACCGTAAGTATTTGACAATTTTTGGAGTTCTACAAACAGCTGATGCGTTCCAATTATACTAGGATGTAATGTTCTCAATTTGCAAAATGTTATTGAATTCTCAATATCTTGGAATATTGTCAGTATCACATTAAATACTAGTTGTTGAAGGTTGAGTATTTCCTTTATGGAATCAGCGAGAGCCTGATTAGAACTAATTTTCATGAAATTATCAATTTCTAACAGTTTGTTTTTTATTTGCTCATTATTGAAACGAATGTCTTGAATGGTCGAATTAAAATCGGACATCAGATCTGCAATGAGTGAGAATTGAGAATCCAATTGATCCTGAACAGTTATTTCATTATTCTTAATTTGAGTAAACAGCTTTTCATAACGTTTACCGTCAGAGGCGTCTAGATTGCCGGTTATAAATTTAATTATATTACCTAACCCATTTACTAATCCCCTTTTTTTTCTACCTTGATTAACATTAATGTGGGTAATTTTTTCCTTAATAATACTAATAGTATAATTTAATAATTTACAATATTCGTCTGTCTGTCTGACCTGGAATTGATTTACTTTGATCTTATTCAACAGATTTTCGTACTGTGAGGTTAGTTCGTAAAATTCATCTATTAAGCTGTCAATTTTATAATGGTGAACCAGAGTATGTTGGGAGTTTATAAGTCGGGCTGGTCCTAATAGAATAGGCAGTATCCCTTGATTAGTTGTTATATTTCTCACCTCGGAGCTTCCGATTGAGAAGAGGAGGGTCCTGGAACAGGTTCACGAGGTGAAGTGTCAGTGGGTAAGTCACTCGTAGTTTGTTTACGTGGTCTTTTTATATTAGACGTATGAATTTTTCCTTGTGTGTTATGGTGTCGAGGAACTATTTGAGCAGTTTTTAATTCGGGATTGGTTGATTGTAAGGTTTCCTTATGATATTTTTGTTTAGTTTTATCTTGAATTTGTCTAGTTCTTACAAATATTTCTGTGGGTAATTCTGGAACTTCCTCTCTATCCTGATTCCTTCTTTCAGCAATACGTTCCTTTTGGGCTTGAGTTCTTTCTTTGATTATGTCATAAATTAGTTTTACTTTGTCTCGATGTTTGTCTATAAAATTCGTCATTAAGTTTTTCTCTAAGTCGGCTTCTAGTAAAGGGTCGTTCTCTACATGACCATTTATTACTTCGAATGGCGTTAGTTTTGTAACAGAGTGGATACTACTATTATAAGCTATTAGTGCATAGTTAACTTTATTTTTTATGCTTTCATTTTTGAATTCGTCTCTATTTGACAGTATTCTAACGTGTTCAATTAGAGTCGAGTGAAATCTTTCTATTAATCCATTCGAATTTGGGTTTTGAGAACAAATGTAATGAACTTTAATTTTGTGGGTCTCTAGTAGCTCTTTGACCAATGAGCTACCGAATTCTGCTCCATTATCGGCCACGATCATTTTTGGTATCCCATGGTGGGAAAAGAATTTTAGAAGGGCTCCGACTGTGTCAATACTATTAGATGATTTTAGAATGTAGGCTTGGGCATACTTTGAAAATGAATCGATGATTGTTAAAAACTTGGATTTCTCCAAAGACAATTTGTCGATATGTAGGATTTCGAATGGTCTAGAAGGCGTGGGGGTAACGTTTAATTTTGGTTTAATGGGATGTCTGTCATATTTGCAGGCAAGACATATTTCGCATTTATTAATATAATTTTGGATTGTGGTTTTCATATTCGGCCAAAAATATTTCCTCTTGAGTTTCTCTAAGGTCTCAGTAATGCCTCGATGATTGGTTTTCCCTATATGTTGTTGTTGGATATATTCCCTAGCTGTTTCTGGATCTGTGACATCTTCTAGCCTAGCGGAACACTTGACGAAACTTATTTCAGAATGTTTGAAATTTCTTATCATTATTCGGCTGAATTCTTCATAGATATCATTGACAAAAAATAAGGAATATTTTCTCTTCGGTACTATGTAGGTTTTCACAAAGTGAATTATATCTGATTCAAGATTATTTTTCCTAAGCGTTACTGTTATTCTAGTGATTCTTTCAAAAATATTTTCAATCCTAGGGTTTCTGATTTCTTCTCTGTCGGCTACTACAATGATGATTTGGTTAGTTCCATAATTAACCGGTTTTTCGGTTATAGGAATATTCAGTATTGTGTTTCCCTCGTAATTAGAATGAACAGTGGGAGCTAAAGACGCTGAATCACTGGCGTTCTCGTCCACATTGACGACCATTGATTCCGATGAATTATTTACGGCATCATTTAGTTCTCCCAGTACTTCATTCATGAGTGGAGTTGGAGGACTATCCCCGGTGAGAGCATCTTGAACAATTTGCTCAACATCAGGTGAATTTTCGTTGATGTTAATTTCCACTCGGGAAAGGGCATCGGCATTTTGATTAGTGGATCCTTTTTTGTAGTGGATCTCATAATCATATTGCTCTAATTTAAGCCTCCATCTGAATAATTTAGAATTGGGTTCCTTCAGTGAAAATAACCACTGAAGAGGCTTATGGTCAGTAAAAATTTTGAATTTTCGGCCAAAAAGGTATGGTCTAAAGTATTGTGTAGCCCAGACACATGCAAGGCATTCCTTCTCGATGGTAGAGAGGTTGCGTTCATGGTCATTCAGAGTTCGGCTAGCGTACGCTATAGGTAAGTCAGCACCGTTAGCGCACTGGCTTAAAACAGCCCCTAACGCAATGTTCGAAGCATCAGTTGTAAGGTTAAATGGCTTCGAGAAGTCGGGATATTGTAAAATCGGATCATTTATGAGCAGAGTTTTACATTTCTCAAAACACTCTTTATACTCGGGGTTTTGAGGATCGATCGTCGCTCCCTTCTTCAAACATTGGGTTAATGGTTTGGTTATTTGGGCAAAATTTTTAATAAATTTTCTGTAATAACCCAGTAGTCCGAGAAAACCCTTAATTTGTTTTGGAGTTGTGGGAATCGGATATTTGGATATAGCTTCGGTTTTGAGGGGGTTTGGCTTAACTCCTTCAGGGGTGATAAGATGTCCTAAATAGACACATTCTCTTTTGAGGAACTCCGTTTTATCCAATTGTATTTTCAAATTAGCTTCACGGAGTCTGTCAAAAACTTTTCTGAGACTATTTATATGTTCTTCGAGACTTGTACTATAGATGATAACATCGTCAATAAAAACAGTGCAAATTTCATTCTGCAAACCGCGTAATACATTGTCGAGCAACCGTTGGAAACTAGGAGGTCCGTTTTTTAAACCCATCGGCATTCTACTAAATTCCCAATGACCATTTTCCGAAGAGAAAGCAGTTTTGGCAATACTATCCGGATGCATTGGAATTTGATGAAAACCGCTTTTGAGGTCAAGGCAAGTGAAGTACATACACCTACCAAGTTTGTCGAGCAAATCATTTATGACTGGAAGTGGGTATTTATCGTCTATTGTCTTGTTGTTAAGTCCGCGGTAATCAATAACCAGTCGATACTTTTGTTTGCCGGATGCATCTAATTTTTTGGGTACGAGCCAGAGTGGACTATTCCAAGGTGAAGAGCTGGGTTGAATAATTCCCTGTTTGAGCATATCTTGTATTTGGTTATCAATTTCCTTTTTATATACCTCGGGATATCGGTAATTGCGGGTATACACGGGGATCTCGTCAATGGTACGGATTACATGTTGGACTTTATTAGTACACGTTAAGGTGTTTCCTTCACAATGAAACAAATCTTTGTACTGATATACTAAGTTCAAAATTTGTCTCTTTTCTTCTTCGTTCATATGATCCGTTCGAATATTAGTGGGGTCAAATACATAATTTTGCGTATCATAATAATTCACATTTGGACTTTTCACTTTGTCTAAAATGGGGATTTCTTCAACTTGGATGGGTTCAAACAGTTTGAAATTACATTCAGAATCACTATTATTTAAAATTCCTACGTAACATTCCTTATCTTGAATTTTGACCAGGCATTCAGGAATTTCTAGTGAATTTTGTTTCAGATATGGAATTACTCCTTCCTTTTTTGTTGAATCACATCGTACGGGAATTTTAATCTGCGAAATTGCCCTAGGCGGTATTTTTTGTTCATAGATCGGTTTTTTATTTATTTCTTGATCAACGTAGTGATATTTAAAAGGGATTTTGAAATTTTTTATTATCAGTAACTTGTTCTCATAATCAATATGAGCGCCAAGTAACTCAAGGTTATCTGTACCTAATAGCAATCCGAATCGGCTATGGAATTTGTGAATTCTAAAAAGGAGATTTAGGTTTTTAATTTTGAACATTTCGCCACATGGGATCCTTGCACTATTGCTCCCATATGACAATCCGTGGATTGACCTAACTTGAAATTTCTCTGTTATGATTTTGTCGGGGAAAAATTTTTTAATGACCTCTGGATGCACAAAACTTGAAGTGCTTCCGGAGTCCAACAGGATTCTAATTTTATGCTTCGGAAATACTATGTATGGTAGTTTTTGTCCAGCTTTTGGTTTCAAATGTATTAGGGAGAATGTAGCGATTCGGACTCCTCCTCTAAAAAAGAGTCCTCATCGGCCGGATTTTCCGCGTTGTATTCGGGGTCAGAACTTTCCATACTTTCTTCCTCGGGAATTTCCACATTGTTCAAATCTAAATTCGGTCGAGTTGTTTGCCAAGACATTGGAGTCGACTTTGCAAAATTGGACGTTCCTTGACTTGGAACTTGAGTCTGTGGGGGCCTTGTGATTTGTGAAGTGTTATTTTTATTGGGGGTAAAGGGCTTGGATGGCACTTGATTTTGGGTTTTATTTGGGAATGTTTTGGGCTTAAATCCTTGGCCATAATATGACGGTTTGGTTGCCGGAGTCGTATTTTTATTTTCCGGTTTTATCGCCGGTTTGTGTTGGGGGTTCCGATCGAGTCTACCCTTTTGATACTGCATGATTTGATAATCGTTCGTTAGTATCGAAAGGGCTTCGCCCATCGTTTTCGGTTTCCTACTCCGAAGTTGACTTCCGAGCGGTTCCCGTAGGTGCAAGAGTAACGTCCGTAGACTAATATCTTGGTAGTGCTCGATCAATATCTCTTGTTTCGTTTCAGTTTCATGGTTTTTAATCCAAGCAATAGCCAAATTTAGTTTTGCTTTAATTTTATTATGAAACTGAAAAGGATCTTCGCTCTCCCTATGTCTCAGTCCAGTTAGTTCGTGACATAAAGTGAATATGTCCCGTTTGTCGGAGTACGTCTCTAGCAATGCAGTTTTAATACTAGGAAAGTCCGTAAGTGAGTAATTATCTAGCATATCCGAGGCTGGTCCCTGTATTTTGGACATAATGGTCTTAAGGACCTCCTCATTTTGATAATTTGTGGGATCTTCATCATCTATGAACCTATTAGCTATAGATTCACACGTATCTAGAAATTTCCGGAGCTTTCCTGGGTTTCCCTCAAAGGTCGGGATCATGTCCGCATGTTTCTTTTTAAATTCGGGGACTTGGTCCCTAGTATTTTGATTGACATTTAAGTTTCTGAGGGACTCCTGGATTCTTTGAGAAATAAAATAATCTACAAAGTTAGGATCATTAAAAGGGTTGCTCGGGATCGGGTTTGCCGCCCCAGGTTGTGACTGTCCCTCAGACATATCAGAATCTTCCTCTATTACAGGTAGTCTTTCGAAAGGTGAGCGAACCTTCCTTAAGAAATATTTTCTGTAGTTTTTTGGAATTTTGACAGGAAAGTATGTACTGTTCAGTGTCTACTCCAAGTGTTCGTTTGGGTCAGTGTGTAAATGTACAAAAACACAAGTTTATAATATTCAATTATAAAAATGAAATCAAGTATCTTAAATTAAGACAATAAAATTGATTAATTATGAAATTAACGTCAGATGACGGGTGGCTTGAAACGCAATTTCAATAATTAAATACAAATAAAATAAAGTGTCTTTAAATTAAGACAATAAAAATTGGTTAATTATGAAATTAACGTCAGATGACGGGTGGCTTGAAACGCAATTTCAATAATTAAATACAAATAAAATAAAGTGTCTTTAAATTAAGACAATAAAAATTGGTTATTTTTTTTTTTTTTCTGCAATACCGCGCCAGATGACGGGTGGCTTGAAACGCGGTTGCAATAAAACTTGATCGTTCCTTCCCACCAGGTAACGGGTGGTATGAAATGGGGAGGTTTAACGATTATTAGAATAAAATTGAATTGTTCCTTCCCACCAGGTAACGGGTGGTATGAAATGGGGAGGTTTAACAATTATAAAAAATCAAATGAAGTTGAATTAGAAGTTCGAATCTTCCTTCAAAATTTGCCGGCGATCTCGCTACTCTTGAAGAATAAAAGGATGAAGCTGGTTTAGTACTTACAAGACGACGAGAGTCAACATCTGTGTTTCCTTATCTCTTTAGGTGAAGGTCGACAGAGTCCTATGTACCTCGGGTCCGGTTGCGGCCAGCCGTTTTCTGAGAAGAGATTAGCGGAGGAGCACGGCTTTCTTCCGTCTTCACGGCGGAATCCACTTCTATTATTTAACGAGCCAAGTGTTCTTTGCTCGGGCGTCCTGTTTTCGGCGAATTCGCGTAGTTTCCTCTTGTGGAGCGTGTGATGTTCTCTTGAAGTCACAGAGTGAGTAGAGATGATAGATTTTCTTCTTGGTGAACAGCAGGTTCCCTTTGGGTCAGAATGCAATCGATTTTGGTTGATTGATTTGCCCAAAGTTAATTGATTTGTCCACGAGACTGCGCCACTTAAATGTCCTTTAATCGGGAATCGGTTTTTAAAAAACAATCGTTTAATTCCCGAATACAATTTATTAAAATATGAAAAGAAACACACACGACTACGTACAGAGAGGGAACGTACCGCACGAGAGATTGCCCAACAGCGACTGCCCCGAGCTTCGGGAGGTCCGAAGCGAGGTGCTTCCACTAAGAGGGGAGAACTGCTGAAGGCATTAGTTTTATTATTTTTCCTCCCTATGTTAGAGGATCACATAATTTATATATATATATATATATATATATATATATATATATATATTTATTTATTTATTTATTTACATATACGTATACATGTCGTTCTAGACGATAACTCTACTTAGGATTGAGATAAAAATTTCGTTCTTGCACTAAAAAATCAAGCTTTCCAAACGAATGGATGAGTTCCATGGCCAGCACTTTTGGAGCACATTAAATTGTTCAAATTTCAAAAAATGTACTAAAAAAATCACTAAAAATGGCAAAAAACGGCTAAAAATCGTTAAATTGATTTTTTTCCTTTTGTAGAATATTGCTCGAATTTAGTTTATCAACTATCAAGTAGAACATACAAAAATTTATGTACAAAATTATGCTGAAAATGTACTTACAATTCATTAAAATTTGCTGAAAAATCTATAAAAACTGCAAAAAAGCTAAAAATTCAAAACCTCTATTTGAATAAGGGATTATTATTTAGAATACGTTTTTTTTGCAATAAAATTAGTAGTTATCAGTTTCCTCTCTCTCAAAAATCTCAAATTTCAAAACAGTTTAACGTTATACAATACGTTAATTTACGAAAATTCGCTCATACGATCCTGCTGCATGACTGGAACTTTTTACGCATGTCATGGTTTTTAAACAAAGACGGAAACCGTATGGGACTCGCATATTCCATAATAGATGTAGAATGCTCTGGGCAGCATATGGAAAACGGACCGATTTTTTTTTTCTCTTGTTCGAATACCAAGGTTCATTATTGAAAATAATAAACCAAAACTCTAAAATTCATGGATTCATGAATTTCTTGCAAACTTTTTGCAAACGTCTTGTTTCAATTCCTTGTAAACGTTGTAAATTTCTTCTATTACATCCTTATTAACTATGCAAACCAATGCAACAAATTATTATTCTTCGTGGTTGCCTTCAAGATTTGGTCCCTGTTTTTGGAGGACGAATTCATTTTGTAAAAGGACGAATTCATTTTGTAAAAGGACGAATTCACATTGTAAAAGGACGAATTCAATTTAAAAATGCTATAAAAAAGTCCAGTCATGCAGCATGACCCCATGAGCGAATTTTCAAAGAAATCTTCGACATTTCAGTCGCTATTGATCGTGTAGAAAAATTTTAGTTTATGATTTTGATAGACAAACAGGGAATCAAATTATTAAAAATAATTAGGAGGTACTACAACTTTATTATTATTAAACTAATCTTGTAGATTTAGAGACAAATGTAGGTAAATATTCATAGATTTCGATGTCCAATGTGGTCAGTATTGGAGGAAGTTGTTTTGATTTTTGACTGATTTTCCAACTTTGAAATTTTTGAAAACTTGATACATATTCTTATAGGAAATTTTACGCTGATTCCGAATATACCACATGTTAGTATGCTGAAAAAATTATTTCGCACAACAAATCGCAAAAAACAGGCTATTTTGAAATTTTTGACTACATTTTTGAAAATTTCAACCCGAAGATTTAATCCGATCATGCTGGCCAACGAACTCGAACTTTCGTTTTGTGTCCTTAACATTTTAAAATTTGTTTGAAGTTTCTAGCACAATTCTACGGACAGTTATCGTCTGGAATGACACATACATACATACATACATATATACATATATACATACATACATACATACATACATACATACATAAAAAAATGCGTTAAACTTCAGAATATGATTCAGAGTAGCCTGAAACGGATTTCTGCATAAAATGTTTTCAAAAATTCACATTCTACAAATTTTGAGGCGAGAGCAATAGCTTAATTTTCTTCAAAAATTCGCTAATAATTTTCTTCAAAAATTCGCTAATACATTGTTTTCTCGAACATGAGCAATCTCTGTTTCTCTTCAATTTTCATCTCCGTTCTCTTATGCAGCGGTTAGCGAAATGTTTGCCAAAACTTTTTAGCGAATTTTTGAAGAAAATTTTAGCGAATTTTTGAAGAAAATTTCAGCGAATTTTTGAAGAAAATTAAGCTATTGCTCTCGCCTCAAAATTTGTAGAATGTGAATTTTTGAAAAAAATTTATGCAGAAATCCGTTTCAGGCTATTCTGAATCATATTCTGAAGTTTAACGCATTTTTTATGTATGTATGTATATATGTATGTGTAATTCCAGACGATAACTGTCCGTAGAATTGTGCTACAAACTTCAAACAAATTTTAAAATGTTAAGGACACAAAACGAAAGTTCAAGTTCGTTGGCCAGCATGATTACATCTTCGGGTTGAAATTTTTAAAAATGTAGTCAAACATTTCAAAATAGCCTGTTTTTTGCGAGTTGTTGTGCGAAATAATTTTTTCAGCGTACTAACATGTGGTATATTCGGAATCAGCGTAAAATTTCCTATAAGAATATGTATCAAGTTTTCAAAAATTTCAAAGTTGAAAAATCAGTCAAAAATTGGAATAATGCCGTTCGCTAGTTGTAAAAATCGGTAATATTTGTTCGAAACAGAGACTACAGTTTGTCTGTCAATTTCTTGCTGTGGGATACTAGATTCGAATGCAACTGACTTTATATCACTCGTAAGATAAAGCCTCATCTTCGATTCTTTCATATGACGTCGGTATGTTATTTCATTTTATGTCAAGATTTGATGATGTTATGATAGTATACTGTTAAGATTTCAACTGCCTTCAATACTGACCACATTGGACATCGAAATCTATGAATATTTACCTACATTTGTCTTTAAATCTACAAGATTAGTTTAATAATAATAAATTATGAGTACCTCCTAATTATTTTCAATAATTTGATTCCATGTTTGCCTATCAAAATCATAAACTAAAATTTCTCTACACGATCAATAGCGACTGAAATGTCGAATATTTCTTCAAAAATTCGCTCATGGGGCCATGCTGCATGACTGGACTTTTTTCATCTCCGTTCTCTTATGCAGCGGTTCTCGAAATGTTTGCCAAAACTTTTTTAATAAGGTGGTTAACCAATTTCAATGAAATGGATTTTGACGAGGTTGATACGTCGTTTGAATCGGATGGTTGTCCCCTGAGGGGGCGGGCATGTGAGAAATCCTTACGCAAATAAACAAAGCTTTGGCTTTGCCTTCAGGCGCCGGCAAAATAAAGGATCTTGTATCGAGCGAGCCGAGTCAAGCCGAAGAACAGAACAAGGTCCAAGGACAAACCGAGCGAGGCTGCCTCCGAACGCAAAACTCATCTGTAGCAGATCAGGCTCCCAGTCAGGTCTGTACTTACTCGGATCTGAACTCCTGGGATTCACATTCATCCTTCTTGGGGAGAGTTTATGGCTTATAATAGGTATAAGAATGAGATGGTGATACAGTAAGTCCCAAAAGTATTCGTAAATTCTCTATTTTCCATAAAAACTAATATTCAGGAATCAAAAAATTCCAGTCATGCAGCATGAACCCATGAGTGAATTTTTGAAGAAATCTAATACATTTCAGTCGTTATTGATCGTGTAGAGAAATTTTAGTTTATGATTTTGATAGACAAACATGGAATCAAATTATTAAAAATAATTAGGAGGTACTCATACTTTATTATTATTAAACTAATCTTGTAGATTTAAAGACAAATGTAGGTAAATATTCATAGATTTCGATGTCCAATGTGGTCAGTATTGAAGGCAGTTGTTTCGATTTTTGACTGATTTTTCAACTTTGAAATTTTTGAAAACTTGATACATATTCTCATAGGAAATGTTACGCTGATTCCGAATATACCACATATTAGTATGCTGAAAAAATTATTTCGCACAACAAATCGCAAAAAACAGTTTGCCAAAACTTTTTAGCGAATTTTTGAAGAAAATTTTAGCGAATTTTTGAAGAAAATTTTAGCGAATTTTTGAAGAAAATTAAGCTATTTTGAAATTTATGACTACATTTTTGAACATTTCAAACCGAAGATGTAATCCGATCATGCTGGCCAACGAACTTGAACTTTCGTTTTGTGTCCTCAACATTTTAAAATTTGTTTGACGTTAATAGCACATCTACGGACAGTTATCGTCTGGAATGACACATACATACATATATACAGAAATTTGAGGTTGAGAAATGACCAAGCTAGTCTTATGTGTGGAGTTGTTTATTCTACGACGTTTCGGTCCTGGAGCAGGACCCTATTCATGTAGATAGTTTTCCTATACAAAACAAATTAAGAAATTGAAATACCTACATCGATTTTTTCAAAATTATAAGTGACAGTTTTTGAAGTGAAGTAATATCTATACTAAGTAATTTATGGTGTATCGTTTTTAAGGCTATCAATGATTGTACTTACAATTTAGTTCTTCATTAGTAATTAAGTGGTCATTGAATTCCAGTTTGTTGATAGTCAACATTAACAAATAATCACTGAGAACTAGGTCATGTGCGTGACAGTTTGACAAGGGTGGATGTTAGAATGATGGTGGTGGTTACGTTGTTGACTAGTTTTATTGACATATCATGGAATTTACTACATGGATGATGATGGCATGTGGTTATTACATTAACTTAAAATTAGGTAGTAATGTGAAACAATTGTCAAAACAGGAAATTCAAAATTTTTTTAGTATACAGATTAATAAGATTACAGAGGTTTATTACAAAAGAATGCTAATATGAAATTATGTTAATGCAGAGAAGAATAATATAAAAAGTGTTGGGGGGTGTAGGGTTGGGGGGGGGGGGGTTATGTAAGTAGTTTGTGGTAAGTGGTGGATAATCCTTTGACATCTTTTTTGAAATTAATATTATTATTGTTGTTATTCTTGTTTCTTAATATATATGCCATTTCTTTAATTTTTCTTTTCTGAAAGTTCGGTTCTATACAGCAAACAAGTTGTTTCACAATTGTTTCACATTACTACCTAATTTTAAGTTAATGTTTTAACCAAATGCCATCATCATCCATGTAGTAAATTCCATGGTGTGTCTATAAAACTAGTCAACAACGTAACCACCACCATCATTCTAACATCCACCCTTGTCAAACTGTCACGCACATGTCCTAGTTCTAAGTGTTTATTTGTTAATGTTGACTATCAACAAACTTGAATTCAATGACCACTTAATTACTAATGAAGAACTAAATTGTAAGTACAATCATTAATAGCCTTAAAAACGATACACCATTAATTACTTATTATAGGTATTACTTTACTTCAAAAACTGTCATTTATAATTTTGAAAAAATCGATGTAGGTATTTCAATTTCTTAATTTGTTTTGTATAGGAAAACTATCTACATGAATAGGGTCCTGCTCCAGGACCGAAACGTCGTAGAATAAACAACTCCACACATAAGACTAGCTTGGTCATTTCTCAACCTCAAATTTCTCATATTTGACTAGTCAGAAGCTCACCACAATTTACATATATACATACTTACATTAAAAAATGCGTTAAACTTCAGATTATGATTCAGAATAGCCTGAAACGGATTTCTGCATACAATTTTTTCAAAAATTCAGATTCTACAAATTTTGAGGCGAGAGCAATAGCTTAATTTTCTTCAAAAATTCGCTAAAAAGGCGCTTTTTTCAAAATTCTTGGATGAACGTTTAGAAGAAATGGTAAAAATGAATGGCTATGTCCAAATTTCTCAGAAAAGTGAACATTTATATTTACTATAGGTATTATCATACAAGAAGGAACAAATATTCGCTACTAAAGTATTCGTAATTACATAAGAAAACGTCAATAGAAGCGAAATTTTAAACTTGCAAAATGTCTATTAACTAAAAACGACGAATACCCGTCAATAAACAATAAGTGTTCAATATCTAGTCGCATAACCCTTTGATTCTATCACACAACGTAGCCTGTTAGGCATCGAATGGGAAAGTTTGGTTGTGACATCAGGAGTAATCGGGTCATTCTCATTTCATTTGCCGCTTTCATGTCCCTGACGACGAATTCTCACAATTCTTGACCAAAACTAGCGATTTTGGGGGAAAAAAGGGTAGTATAAGTTGGGAGATCAACGAAGAAATAATTTAACTGCCCAAAATTCCCTTTAACCAATACACAGTGATGACGAATGAAACCTGAAATCCTGGTAACTCATGAGTGTTACCGTCCCCTCCTACCTAACATGTACGTAGAAGTTAGGTAGTTACGAAACAATGACTATCTAGAACTGGCCAGGGTTACTAGCTGCAGTAGGTTGGTTCCTCTTTGTTCAGAGAAAGGATTTACATTTTTAAGATTTTTCCCAACCCGTGAAAAACTAGTTTTTCAGTCAGTCCCCCATAGCTCTTCTCAATGGGACCACAGGAGAGTTACCATTTTCGCGATCAAGAAAACCGATGGAAAATGGTGGGAAACAGTCAGATGTGAACGTTATATTGTCCAGTTGAAGATGTGAGACTGCAGTGGAGTGCTTGGAGTTGTAGCAGTTTTTACAGTGAAAGAAGCCTAAAAACATGATGAGTATTTTTATTTTCAATCATGAGTGTTACACTAATTACGAGTGTTGTTAGTGCTTAAACAAAATAATCCGATATCAAGAACCATACTGCTTGGTGACAGGTTTCAAACAGTAGCCATCCCCGAGTTTTGCCACTTCATCATCCTGTGTGACGCCATTTTTACTGGAAATTCTCATGAGTGTTACCTCTCAGGAGTGTGACCAAGGATGGGTAAAAAATATATAAAATACAACGTCAATGAAAAACTCACTGTTCATCTATGGAACACAAATCTGCAATGTACAATGAGTAGTATTTGCCGATCTAACCTCATTTTCGAGCACTTTCATATTTCACGTCACTGTGGTTCTCAAACGACCCAAAGCGGCAAATGAAATGCGAATGACCCAATCCTGTTCCACTCTTCCTTCAATTTTTCCCTCAGTCGATTGACGTTTGGAATTTCATGTTTTCTAAGTTGGCGTTTTAGCTGACCCCACAAGTGTTCTATCGGGCTTAAATCGGGAGACTGAGGGGGAGTATCGAGGACCGTAGGGCAATTGTAGAGGATCCAAGTCTTGGTATCTTGAGCTTTGGCTTGGAGTCATTGTCTTGAAAAAATTTAAAATTTTGTTCAATTCCAAGTTTTCGAAGGCTAGCTTTAAGGTGTTGTTTCAACATGTCGACGTACTTGAATCTGTCCATCATACCATCTGTAAACACGAGATCTTTTTCCGTCTGCACATTAAATTTGCTTTCATCGGAGAAAAGGACTTGGTCCCAGTATTCATTTTCTGTAGTAATAAATTTCTCGGCGAAGTCCAATGAATGGCTTCTTTCGTGCTACCCTGCCGTGAAAATTTTCTCACGAAGTACTCCGTTAGCCCAGCAGTTCCTGTGTACGATTACAATATTTTTTTACCCAATATTCTTAAAGGTATCTTTGATTAGTAGGTGCCAACAAGTTAAATACAACAGTACAAATTATAACAGTAAATTTTAAATACCTAACCAATGAATGGGAGCACAAGGCAGAAAGGGCGGAAAATAAAGTATGGAAAAACCAAAGCGGTGGTTTGTTGTTTTTTCACTTGGAAGGTTGCTCCATGCTTACAAAACCGTCAGAATCGTTTGCACAGACTCCAATCCCCAACCGGTTTGAAATCAATTTGAAAGTTGGCTGAAGTCGCGCATGCGCACTCGAGCAGTCTCTAATCTGCTTGAAATGATTTGCAATTCACTGCCAATCGCCTCAGCGAACAAACCTACTATCTACAGTTTGTAAAAATCCTGACAATTATTGCAGTAAAACAAATAGGTAAATAATTTGAATTTGAATATTCTCAGGGGTTTGTATAAATGCGATATTAAATTCTAGGATTTTGTTCTTTGATGTATGAAACGGACCCACTTTTAAAATTTCGAAGCCATCGAAATAGCTCATTTTTTCTTTGAAAATTCGCTAAAAAAGCGGACAGCTGGCAACCCTGCTTGATGGGAGCTCTAGCGAACCAAAACGCTGACTTTTATTTTTTATTTTACAGATTTAAGGTAAAGTTGTCGTTATGTATAGTCGTGAATGCGAAGAAGTCATAGCTTGGAGAATGCCGACAATAAATTTATGGAATAAGGATTAGAGAAGGAATTAGGATGGGGAAGGAATATGAAGTAGAGTCGCCGGGTCACGAATCCCCGCAGTAGGTAAATGCCATTTTCACTAAAGCGGCCCCTACACGGTCAACAATATTGTCAATACCTGATAATATTGACCGTGTTGGGAAAAAGTCCAGTCATGCAGCATGACCCCATGAGCGAATTTTTGAAGAAATCTTAGACATTTCAGTCGCTATTGATCGTGTAGAGAAATTTTAGTTTATGATTTTGGGTCTGCGTGCGAGTACGTACATGAATAGAACTTCTTCATAATTTCATGGCTGATATTTTTTAAGCCACAGTCAGTATTAAAGCTACATCAAGTCCTAAAACAGTTGAGCGTATAACATTAAAGAGAGCGACCGAGAGAATCGGAGGACGGAATATTTCACAGAGTTAACTCATCAGTTGAGATTACATTTTTTTTTTTTTTTTAATCCGATCATGCTGGCCAACGAACTTGAACTTTCGTTTTGTGTCCTTAACATTTTAAAATTTGTTTGAAGTTTCTAGCACAATTCTACGGACGGTTATCGTCTGGAATGACACATACATACATACATACATATATACATACATACATGCATGCATAAAAAAATGCGTTAAACTTCAGAATATGATTCATAATAGCCTGAAACGGATTTCTGCATAAAATTTTTTCAA